>JAXBDA010010398.1:0-10591 GCA_036023075.1 Gaultheria prostrata
TTTTTGTTTTTTTCCCATACGTATACATCAACGGAGTTAGTGAAAAATAAATTAAATTATACAACCAAAGAGATTCGATGTCTCCCTATAGACTCGAACCCCAGATATCCTCTTTGACAAGCAAATCGTGCAACCGGATGGGCTATAAGAGCCTGTTTAGTAGCCTCTTTTCAACTTTTCATTTTTACATTTTTGACTTTTAAGTGCTTGGTTGGAAATTGCAAAATGCATTATTGGAGAATGTGTTTTGCTTTTTTAACATTAGAAAGGAGAAACTAAAAGTAGGGTGAGAAGCTTTTTGATTTCTCATTTCTTTTTCTTATTTTGGTCATGTGACTTCTCATTTTCCACTTTTCCTATTTTGAATAATGAAAATGCATATAGAATGTATTTTGCACATATCTTTTAAACACTACTATTATTGCCAAAATATATTTTGCACATTTCTCTCAAACACTATCAGATTCAAAGAATGTTTGGGAGTCTCATTTTCAACTTTTTGGCTTTTTAGATTATGGTCAGAATGTATTTTGAACTTGGTATATATGAGTGTTTGGGAGAAATGCGCAGATTGTATTTTGCAACAGCAAATAGTATTTGGGAGATATGTAGAAAATACATTTTGTAGGTCTTTTTGTTAATGAAAATAGGAAAAGTCAAAAATAAGAAGTCAAAAAGCTCTTCAACCACTCTTTTTCACTTCTCCTCTCTAACTGTCAAAATTGGAAACTCATTATCCTAAAATATTTTTTGCAACGAGGCTGCCAAACATCCATAAGTTGAAAATGGGAAAATGATGAGCCAAAAAGTTGGCTGCCAAACACCCTAATACATTTGGTCATATTCAAAAAGCAGAGAAGCCAAAAAATTGAAAATAAAAAACTGAAAATGAACCTCTCAAACACTCTTTATATTAAAAAACTGAAAATGAACCTCTCAAACACTCTTTATATTAACTACATCTTCGCTGGTCCGGTTAATGACAAGCGATCCATGCCGAAGCTTGGGAATTCACAAGAAATTTTTCTATTGCAACCTGACCCCAAGATATTGTCTAAGTATCGACCTCAGACTATAAATTTACAACTAATTTCTTTAGGATATGCGTTTGTTTTTTCGTTTTTTTCTCTTTTCTTGTTTTTGGAAGTATTAGGGAAATGAATTCTAACAACGACTAGTGGGTGCAACAGAAATTCTAGGTACGAGACCCCAACTTGTCTAAGTTTGCTACGCGCATAGATCGCGCAAAGAGTGTTTTGTGGAGACCATTTCGGAGTTTCAAACAAACAATTCAAATTGTTCAATAATTTTTAAATTTGTTTAGCCACTTAAAAAACCAGCTCAATCGGATAACTTCAAGTATTTGATGCAAACATTTTAATTCTTGATTCAGTGTTTAAAATTGTCAAAAATTAGAAGATTGAATCAAACACTTAGAGTTATTGGTTATGTTTATTTTTTACTAGTCCAACTCGAAAATCTATTTTAAAATTAAGGAACCATTCGAATTATTTGTGAGATTCTTAAAATGAGCCCCACGGAGCAATGTGTGCCAACATTTGTTCTTTTGCGATTTTATATAGGAGTATTGAATTTATCGGCCATGTTCGGTGAGGGTTTCAAGAACCAGTCTCACTTTTTCTGGTGGGGGCCCCACGTGGCAGGATTTATATTTCTCTCTCATGTCAATTTGTAGAAACATTATTCTAATGTATACCTTATGCGAGATGGGTCTGTGGGGTCTACTTTAAAAACTCAAACAAATGATCCGTGCCGTTCATGGATTTTTTAAATAATTTTTTGAGTCACTCCTAAAAAATCAGCTCATTCAAAAAATTATAAATGGTTGATCCGTTTTCTAATTATTCATTTACAATTATCAGAAATTGGTTTTTTGGTTTATTCGTTTTGCCTTTATTCAAAAAACATTTGCATTTATTAGTTTTGCATCAATTTTTTGTGGTTTATTGGTTCCTCTCGACGAGACGAATCTAACAAGTATGAAATTATAGTGAAAATTAATTATTTTTTAAATAAAGCCAAAATTAATCCAATAAACCATGTATTTTTTGTTTTATTAAAAAACAAATTTAGTTTTGGCTATAATTTTATACTCTTTAGATTCATCTCGTCGAGAGGAACCAATAAACCACAAAAATTTGATGCAAAATTAACATTTGCGAAAAAAATTTAAATAAAGACAAAATGAATAAACCAAAAAACCGGTTTAAGTTTTTTTGCCAAATGAGGCCTAATAGAATGCTGAATTTTGATAGAAGTTTGAAAGAAAGTTAGACAACTAGATCAAGTACTTAAAGTTATACGATTGACTTAATTATTTTCTGGGCGACTCAAAAATAATTTTAGAACTAATGGACTGTTTGGATCATTTGTGTGAGTTTTTGAAGTGGACCTCACGGACGCATCTCGTACAAGGTATACATTAGAGTAGTGTTTCTACAAATTGACATGAGAGAGAAAGAAATCCTGCCATGTGGGGGCCCACCAAAAAAAGTGAGAACTAGTTCTTGAAACCCTCACCGAACATGGTGATCGATTCATGACCTACCCGTGTGGAGAACTGATCAAGATTCATAACAATGCTAGGCTCACAAATGGGGGTGACCAAATTGGGAAATACTAATGTAAAGTTATGATGATTCCTTTCGTTAAGGTACATGTAGTGGCCGAGGGTCAGAAAGGCCAGGCGACGCGGGGCACGGAGGCTAGGTGGATCATGCCCGGCCCAGAACCGCTGTTCTGGCCATCCGAGCATAGGACCAGACGGTTCGAGTAACCGGCTCAATCTGGGGCTCAGCGGGGCTTCAATACAGCTGTCCACGACCCGGTCTTGGGCGGAGCCCCCCTTGGCGCGGACGAAGACCTTCGCCCTCGGCGTAGATCCCACTAGTTAGTATTCGTGGGCTGTGGTCTGTGGCGGCCGACGCTCGGAGCGTTCGGCCGATTGGTTACGCCCAAGACCCACACCTCTTGCCGAGCACGCTGGGCTGGTGATCTGCTACGCCGAGGGGGGCTTGTGACTGATGGGATTAGACGAGTGACAGGAGATGTCAGGCGGCGCCTAGCGCGAGGTGCTCGAGGCACCCATTGGTCCATGCCACGGACCATAGGACGCCCCTAGGTCTGCTGCCTCTGCAGGCTTTGTAGGAATGACGTCAGCCGAAGCGGCGGACGCGCTTGAGGCACTCATGACCTACCCTCGTGCTATGATCGAGACGAGACGCGTGTGAGGTACACCCCGTGAACTTAGTGAGCGAGTCTCCCCTCGCCTATAAAAAGGGGGCTCACTCACTAAGATGGGGGATCTTTTTTGTGGAAGGACACTACATACCCCTGTCACATCATTACCTCCGGCGACTTACTAGACCGTCGGAGTGCCTTCCCGGACCATCACTGTCCGGGTTAGGTGCTAACGCGGTTGTTATTTGTACAGGCCACAAGGGCTCCCCAAAAGGCTCAGGCGAACCCCCTCCATCTCCTCTCTCCGCCATCGAAGATCAAGACGGTCACATTGGGAAAACACTCCTCACAGTACATGTGTGTTGTTTGTTAAGAAGAGTGGCTCTCAAAATCAATATCAATGGACGCTTATCGTCCCACTATGAGGTTAATTATAAAAAGGCGTATAATTTTTAAATAAAAAATTACTTTTGTGCAAGAAGTTTAGTAAAATTTGTTAACACGAAATTAAAATTTTTCATTTTGTTTTTAATTTGGCGTCAAGTAAAACAAATCAAACGGAGCCATATGCCTTAACAATTAGGGTCGGTTACATGATTCTTTTTTTTTAATTTAGTTTTGTTTATTTGGATTCATTTCATAAAGATCTTACGGGCTTTTACGTGCTGGCTTTGAGCTACCTAATGCTACAGATGCACATATATTAGGCTGGGCCGGGTTTGTACTAGATAATAACAAAGAGTTGTGTATGCCCAAGCCCGGCCCATTAAAATTGAGCTTCATTTTATATTTTCAAACCCGGTCTTTTTAATTATTTTCGTTTTTACTGGCATCATTGTCTTCACAAGTGATGACAATGTAATTTGGCACTAAACTATGCCTGTACTTCACTAGTGTGTCTGTGGAGTATATAGATACTATTACCTTAAATGAGAGTGTCAATGGATACTGTATTTCAGTTCAAAAAAAAATGGATACTGTATTCGTCCTGAATTGAACAATTACTCCCTCCGTTCCAATTTAAATATTTCATATGGGAGACCGTGCAAGTTTGATCTCAAAAAATAAAATACTTTCGGAATTATTTTTTCTAATTTTTTTGTACAGTTCAAAAGATCTCAATGAGTACTTTTGAATAGTATAAAAGAATTTTGAAAAAAAATATGTAAAAAAATGTTTTCTTTTAAAATTAAAATGACACGATTTTACATAGGGACATTTAAAATGTGCCCATGTGAGTAATTAAGGGGGTGTTCCGCTAAGAGAGTTTTTTGACTTTTTCACTTTTCACGATTTTTTATGTGATGTATTGTGGGAAAGTAACTATCTCAATTTTTAAAATAAGCTGCTTTTTAACTTTTTTGAATTATTGGAATTAAGCTAAACAGTGTTATCTGTCCAAGTACCACTTGAAATCAAACAATGAACAATAGCTTTCTTCTTCAGACTTTGGGAAGGTACTGTCAGAAACAAAGAACATCAGAAAATTAAGGGAAATGATTTTTACACTCCTTTTTTATCCCCAAACATTTCCTTTGTTGTCTTTATTCACTTGAAAGTACCAAATTGTCTTTCATATAGATAAATTGACTCTTGAGGTAAGGGTAATTTGGTAATTTCATGGTGAATAAAAACAAAAAAAGAGTGTTAAGGGATGAAAAGGGGGTGTGAAAATCATTTCCCAAAATTAATACAGTACTAATAAAGTTTAGCTCGCACGTGAAAATTGCTTTTCTGTGTATCCGCTACCTAACCTTCAGGAATGAAATCATGCAGAAATTGAACGACAAACCCCATCGCTCCCTCGACTTTGGGAGGGTTCTCTAATAGATTTTATGAAGATTTCATAAAATCAAACCCTTGATTTTATCTATTCGCGAAAAGATTTCATAAAATCTCACATTTCCCCCCTTTATACTGGTTGCTCCGTCCTAATTTTATAGTTTATTTTAGAAGTTCGTGTCACTTTTTAAATTGTTATAAAAAAATCAAAAAATTAGTTCTTTGGTTTTGTCTTCATTTAATTTTTTTTTCACATTTGTTAGTTTTGCATCAAATTTTCATGGTTTATTGATTTATCTTGTCGAGATGAATCCAAAAAGTATAAAATTATGATTAAAGCTAATTTTTTTAAATAAAGCCGAAAATAAACCAGTTTATCTGATTAATTTTGGCTTTATTAATTTTTTTTTAATTTCGGCCATAATTTTATACTTTTTGGATTCCTCTCCACGAGACAAATTAATAAACCACGAAAACTTGATGCAAAACTAACAAATGTAAAAAAAATTTAAATAAAGACAAAACAAAAAAACAAAAAAAATCAATGTTTACTTTTTACCCGAAGCAGGCCGACGTTCGTTTAAAAGAAACCGGTTTTGTCGCGGGGAACGGATTTCAATGAAAGAAAATGACAAAGTTAGATATTGTCACATCAGCATCTGTGAACTGCCACCTTTTTGGTCCAAGTAAGAGAGGTGTTTTTCACCTCCTCCTCACACAAACCCCCAGCCGGCCCCACTCTTCTTTTCCCAAATTACCCCCTCCCCCTCCCTCCCTCCCTTCCTTTAAGTTATTTAATTTTTTAGTTTAATTTTATTTATTTAATTACTTATTTAATTTTAATTTAGATAACTCAAATTATATTTTTTACTAAATTATGTTTTCTAATTTAAATTTGACTTTATATTATTTTAATAGTTAATTAACTTTATTTATTGAATTACTTATTTAATTTTAATTTGATTAACTCAAACTATATTTTCAACCAAAATATATTTTTTACATTTAAATTTGACTTTATATTTAAAAACATTATATTATTTTTATTAGTTAATTAATTTGTCTTAACAATGAATAATAAATAATAAAAATTCTAATCGGAAAGTTGGGATGAGCACAACAATGTGCAACCCTATTGCCTCCAAATTCTAATCAATAATAATAAATATTGCCTCCAAATTCTAAAAACTTTTAATCAATAATAATAAATCTCCTCCAAATTCTAATCAATATTGCCTCCAAATTCTGCTCCTGGAGCGCTTGTGTTGCTATACCCATTACTTCGAACCACAAAGGAATACGTACTTTAATTAAACAAAATAAGATTAAATAATTAAGAAATTAAATAAAAAAATTTAGTTAAATAAATGATATTAAATAAATAAAAGAGCAAAAAAGATATAGAGAATATTAAAAAAATAAAAGAGAAAAAATATATAAAAAAAGAGATAAAAGAAATGAATTAAATAAAAAAATAAATTAATATATAGAAATGAATTAATATATAATATAAATAAATTAATTAATTAAAGGAGGGGGATAAGTAAATATTAAAAAACAAAAATTAAAGAATTAAGAAATTATTAAATAAGAAATGAGTTTTAAAAAAAGAAAGAAACAAAAAGAGATGTGTCAGAATATTTTGTTGGGGGCATTAGAGCATCTACATTTGACATTGTTAGACCACTTTAGTGTCATAAGTTAGTGAGTTAACAAGAAAATACAATTTTTTTTGCTCCATTTGACATTGTTAGGACCACTTTTTCTCTTCCAAGTTTGTGTCAGAAGTTAACCCATCTCCGCAGTGGGAGAGCACCTCAGCACACATGAGAGAGGAGAGAGATAGAGAGGGAGGGGAGGAGAGAAGGACTGACCAATCAGACTACTCTGACTTCGGACAGAAGCAAGAAAAATGATGGGAGGAAATAAAGAGAGAAAGAGGAGAGAGAATAGAGAGCATGGGTCCCACTTTAATACTAACAAAATCCCTAAAATTGTCAAATGGAGCCATTTTTTCATTCACTACCTAACAACCCTCTAACACATAATTTTTGGGTCTCACTTTTAACACTTTGTGTCATAAAACAAATATTTTTAACAACTTCAAATGTAGATGCTCTTAGGGGAAACGGGTGGGGCCGGGAGGGGGTGGGTGTGTCAGCGGGGTGGGAGAATAAATTTTCTTAATCCCTATGAAATGATTCAATAGTCATAGATCAAGATTAAAAAAAAAAAAAAAATTGTTTTGACACCATTCGAGCAACTTTGTCAAAATTTTGACAAAATACTATTGTAACAAGATAAAATATACTAGCTTTTGCTTGAAAAAATATTTTTTTATTGAAGAACCTTACCCTCGTGGATTTTGTCGTTGCCGTCGAGATCGTGGAAGTTGCCCCAGTCATCGATTTTGCTTTCGTCACAAACCACTGTTTTATTTGGGCCAACCACTGTGTTCACAAACCTTCTTTCTTCAACGACTTTCACCGTTGTCGTCGAGATCGATTTTGCCATTGTCAAGTTCGTTCTCTTGAAGGATTTCTCGTTTGGCCTGGTTTGTGAACAATAATTTCGCTTTCTATTCAACGATTTCGAGTTTCTTCTCTCGAACGATTTCACGTCTCTCGAAGGGTTTCTAGTTGCCGCCATCGGGTTGGTGTGAAGGGGAGATGAGAGAGAGAGAGAGACAGAGAGACCCAACGAGTGCTATAGTAACTCTTTAGGTCTAGCGAGTTACTGTAGAAACCCCAAATTGCCAAGTTTGAAGCTTAGGTTGCTGGATTATGGAGTAGTACTTATATGCTTTTTTGTGTTGGGGGCTAAGCAATAATTTTAGCTAAAAATCAATCAGGCTGTTAACAATGAGCCAAACCCCTCCCTAAACTCCACCCTATCCCTATTTTAGGTAGCCAAACCCCAAAATCAAGCTCCAAGAGCCTTCCTAAACACCTCTCTAAAATAGAAATTGCTACAGTTTCTCTCTCTCTCTCTTCCTCCCACGGCATTTCTCTCTCTCCCTCCCTCTCTTTCTCAATTTTTTTATTCTTTCTCTCACTCACTTTCCCATTTATTTTTTATTTTTTAATTCTCTCTCTCATTATTTAATTAAATAAGGAGGGTAGTAAAGAGGAATTGTTGGAGATGTGGATTGGTAAAATGAAAAATGTGCATTATTCACTACTATATTTTTTAGAGAAAAATTTAGGGAGTTTGTTGGGGATGCCCTAAGCATCCATAATTCCATATTCCTATAAGCTTAATTTCTTTTTTCTCCTGCCCAATTTTAGAGTGATGAACTTCTGATTCACATAAAAAAGAGAGAGGAAAAACTCATAACTGGCAAAACACCACTACCCACAAAAGGTAAGACCACTTCATCACTTCACAACAGATCAAAGTCTGAAAAAATCATGGCACGGGAAATTCAGGGACGGAGCCAGGAACTTCAATGCGCAGGGGCGAAATTTTTTCCAAATATTTTGCAGGGACAAGCTAATATAATTCATAGGAATTTTTTTTTTCTTTTCTATATAATATAGAGTTTTTTTTCCCTTGCACGAGCGATTGACCCTCCTCAATCGGAATGAGGCACATCAAGGACCTCATGGTCCCATGTAAACATGACAGTGAGAAAATAAAGTTGTGTTTCGTTTCTTTTCTTTTCTCACGCGTATGAAAAACAACAATCTATTCGCTTCGATTATCACTTAGTACATCGAAATAACTGTTAATTAAACTCAACAAATGTATGTATATATTTCCTCTTCTCCCATGCAACTTGTAGTCAATCGATTGTGTCTCGAGATCGATCTAAGTTTTTTTGAATACATCATGCAACTAAGAGTGTACCATAACACAACAAATATTTTTCAAGAAAGAGGAACCATACTCTTCACTTAGTACATTGAAATACGAATACAGAATACGGATACGTTAGTAACGTCACCTTCTCCGGGCAACTTAAAAGCTTACCAATACAAATTTCCGAATATTTCCTCCTCATCTCCTCCCTCAATCTTCCTCAATGTCCTGATCAGAAGAGAGACTGTTTCTTGGCGAATAGAAACTGGTTCTCGGGGTAAAGAAATCCTTTTCGATAACGAAACTACCATCTTCAATATCTTCTTGCAAGAGACACGCACCTAGTGTCAATGGTTCTGCTGGTGATGTTATCTTCTCTGGAATACTAAAAGCATGATGATGCTGATGAACGGAGGAGGAGGTGATGATTTTGGGCTTGGGCCGTTTGTTTGGGCTTGAAGGTCTATTATTAATGCAGCAGAGATTTGCACCCATTTGACTCTAAAGTCAAATTATGGATCATTCAATGGGAAGATAAAAGATGAAGAATTAAGCATGAAAAGAAAGGGAAACATCTGTGGTACGTCCCATTACGTATTAACCCAGGTCGCCGTAACAAGAAAACCACTGATTCGCTTGGTGGACTGGAAATGCCTGACTTGTCAATTTATCCGGTAAACTAGTTTACCGGCTCAAGTAGCCTGTGCCAAATTACTTTTAGTCTAAGCCGGAGCGATGAACTCTATCGCAGTGGCTCGTTTTCTGTCCGAGAAGTCTATGTATGAACAAGGATTAAATTTACGGATATGTAATTATGTATTGTTTGGGGGTTTGTAAAGGATCCTTTAGACGGAGAAACCAAGAGCAAGAGTAAACCATGACAGTAATAGGTAAAGTTGGCATCAATTTGTTTTGTTTTTTTTTTTTATCGATCTTTATCTTGGATCATAAAATATGATTCTCGATAATTAAGGAAAGAGGGTTCTCTCTCATCTATGATTATTTGGCTTTTTTGGATTGGAGAGCCTATTCTTTTATTTTGGGGGCCATCAACGATCCTATAGGATCGTTTGGTATGACATCTTATTAGCTTAATTACTTATAACGTTGAGGAATGCGGAATCGCGGATGCAATATTCGTTAAGATATTAAACGAATAAGTTAATAAGATGCCGTATCAAACGGGCCTATTAGAATTACAAGAGGTTATTTATCGAAAAAAAAAAAAGAACTACTACTACAAGAGGACTTTTTACCAGAAGTGTCGAGTAGCATGATTTTTATCAATTATTTAATAAGATGCCGTATTAATAATTTTTTAGCAATTAACTAGATATCAATGAGCTCCTTTAATTTTTGCAAAAAGTTTGAACTTTTTCTTCAAAATAAAAAAAAAAGATTTATTTTTAACTTACCGTTTTAAGAAGGGGACTATTATTTTGGGACAGAGAGAGTACTTGTGACATTTTCATTTTACCCCTAAACTAATTGCTTAAAAATATTCGTTATTTCATTGGTCAATGGGTTTAAGCAAAAAAATTGCAAAATATACTCACCAATAATTGCATGCCACATACGCATGTTGTGTACCTTGTTGTGCTATGTTGGATTAGTAGACTTTCCCCCCTCTTTTAGCATTGTAATTGTAGAGGGTAGAATTCTGGAATCCGTATGGTACCTCTAAACCTGCAAGACAGAGAGCCATTAGAGCACCTTTGCCCTTCGTGGCAAAGGCCCTCCGATGCTTAAGTTAGTATCACGTACTAGAAGGAAACCGGAAATCACGCAAAGCATGTAAACACGAATT
>JAXBDA010010399.1:0-10590 GCA_036023075.1 Gaultheria prostrata
TTATTTAATTGGTATAGAGAGAGTAATAGAGAGGTTTGTTAGAGTGTTGAAAGAGATGTGAGTGAGTAAAATACTGTTCACTAATCTTTTTAGGGAGGATTTGTGTTGTTATTGTTGGGGATGCCCTTAACAGTTTATCTTGTTATCCTCTTTTGTGCAAATTTGGGGTATAATTGTTTGACTGGCTGGCCCTTTTTTTTTTGGAAGAATCAAAATCACGGAGTACAATGTCTTAATTTTCTTATTAATTGATCGAACATGTGGTTTGATCGCGCATGGTTTTACAATTTACGGTTTGTTATCCTTTAATCTGTATATTTCAGGGTTTGTTCATTTCCATAGCTTGTCGCAGTTTTCTTGTGTGATTTTATCGCAGCTTTCTTGTGTGATTTTATCGTTTTAGGTTCATATGTTTAAGAACCTCTTCCTGTAAAGGCTCATATGTTTTTTAGGTTCACGTGTTTGTTGTATTGATCTCGTCTCTGCAGGTGTATATATGTACTTTGTGAGTTGCTCCTAGCATTAGCAACTCGTTGAACACCAACAGCCTAATAAAAATAATGGGGTGAGCTCGAACATTTCAAAGCTCGGCATCTCATGTAGTGGGGTCAATATTCAAGAACTTACTTGAACTTATTCTTATACGATAATAAAAAATTGAGTGTGTATTGCTACTATAAAATTATTGGTGATTGACAGCCCTTAGGGAAGCGGTAATTGTGCCAAAAATATCTCGCTATTCATGAAATATGCATTTAAGTTTGCAAATGTGTTTTCTTTATTGAAAAGTGTGTATTGAAATTCTTACTCTTTTAGCATTCAGTGAGTATTATCCACACTTTTTAACCGATGGTTAGTGAAATTCTAGTGTTAAAAAGAGGGCAAGTTCCTAATTTTAGTGGAATTGCTTCATACTTGGGGTGATTTTGTTAAAATTATGGGGTCAAACAGACTATGTTGACATGTCTTCATGCATTATAACACCCCCACAAGTGGAGTATGACTTCTTTTCTCTCTTAATTTGAGCAAAGTGGAATTATTACACTTCCATTTGGACTGCCTTTTGTTGTTTTAACTTGTAGCTAGCTTTTTGTTAAATGGAAAGGGAGTGGACAAAAGGACTAACGTGAATATGGTTGGTGTTGATTTAGTCTTGTAAATTTTTTTGTTTGTTATAAAATCAAGCTCAATGGGTGCATATAGTAATGCCAATCATCTTGTGCTTTTCCTTGTATTAGGAAACAGCACCCCAGGTTCCAACGATTGCGACACCGATGCTTAAAGTTGGAACTAAGCTTCTTCAAGCCTGGATCATCCTGCCTTGCAAGATTATGTTCAGCCAGCTGTTCCTGCGTTGGATTCAGGTGTGCATATGCTCAAGAAGGTGTGCATATGCTTAGCTGTTACTGCGTTGGATTCAGGTATGTCATCATGTATGTTGTGTATAAATTTGTCGTTTCTTTATCTTGTGTAATCCTTTATTTATATTACTTAAAGTCGTTCCCCGGTCTCCCCCTGTCGTGTTAGACTCTAAAACATCACTTTAGCTTGTTGCTCTGGAAACTTTACTTTCACCCCACACACCCACTTGGGGTGGGCTTATGGCATGTTGATATTGTTGATGGCAAGGAAGACACACCCCAAAACCACCCACTTGGGGAGTTTTAATGTACATATGAGGGTTTGATGATGTGTGTGTTTGTATGTGATGTGATGCACCCTGAGGGGTGTGGTTTCAAGAGGGACAACATCCAAAAGGTTGGATGGTGACCAATCATTATTTTGACATTAAAGATTGTAAGGGGACTGGTTTGTATGACTCTTGGAATGGTTTGCCGCATGTGGATGTGGTACTTGCTTGTATGTATACTTGCATATAGTTTTTAGTACTTTGCATGTAGCACTGTTTTTTTTTATCGGCTTCGTGTAACATTGTTTAGGGTGCTTTTACATGTTATGTCTGTCTATTTATATGAAAAGGTCAGTATTATATAGTTATAGGTACACATATATGATCAAGACCACATACACCTTTTGCAAGGGTCCAATAATACTAAAAGTTTGAAGCAATTGATGCTTGTTCTTAGTGCCTTGGTGGATAGAGTACTACCAAACATTTTAATGCCCCACTTGGTTACAAGCCCACGTTACTGAGCTCGGCATTGGATGCCAGGAAATCACAAAATGGTGTCCATAAAAATCTTTATGACTTTGAACAAACTTTAAGAAAGGAGATTCAAGGGAAGCTTTGTCTTTGGTTATAGACATACATGTTCCCAAAATATCCCTGACGTATCCTAGTTTTTTGAGTTTCACCATATCCTAGTTTTTTGGGTCTGTAAAATGTATACCATTCGGGGTATACATTTGGACACTAGTGAGTTGAATTTCATTTGTTGAGAGGGAGTTTGCTGGTATTTATAGCATCTACACAAGACTCAATAAGATTCACATTGAGGATTAAAGAATTTTGACTTTAGTAATCAGCCAATTAAGATGCAACATGTCATTATCTTTGCTTATACTTGCATTCTCTTGCGGCTGGTGTCATAGTCATTAAGATACCACATTTTCCATGCAAAATTGCATGCTAGGGATACCAAAGTTTGTACTTTGTAGCGACTAAAAAAACTCTTCACTTACATAGCTTGTGGTTGTAGACCCTTATCTTTATCCCAAAAGTAATATGTATATCACCCCTTAGGCATTTTTTTTTTCTTTCTTTTTTGTCGTTCAAGACTAGCTTCTGTCATCCTGTTCATGACCACATCCACGACCTAATTCTCACGGCAAGGTAAATACAAGCTTTTTGAAGATAGTCCTTGAAAATGAAAAGAATGTGAACACTAAATAAATTCTTAGGACATATTTGTGTTGTGTCATGGCATTTGTGATGTTTTACTCCTGAAAATACTCCTGTTTTTGCTGCTGTTAGTGCTCAAAATACTCTTGTTAGTGAAGTGCTGCTGCGATGATTGGAGGAAATTTTGTCTACCTGCTTTGTGTAAACTATTTAATGGCACAAATCCGTGGACCAGTTGGACTCTAGCGTCCAGTTCTAGGCAACTTGGGACATAGTGTTATCCTTCTGTTTAAACCAAAACATACAAACCCAGAAAAGAGAGACTAAAGAGCCCACAATTATGAGCAATTTCCACTTGAAACAGCCACGATAGCTTCTCTTTGATGGATTCTTTTCGAATTTCATGAAAACCTGGAATTTGGGTTGTTTGGGTTTATGATAGTTGATACTCTTAAGTCTTAACTGCACTTGTCACTCTTTAAGTCGTATCTGCATATATATTTCACATTTTGCTGCTTTTCGAATACATGAGAATCTGAAAAATGCCGGTAATTTCCCTCATTTGCTGCAGTGTAGATTAGTGATATTCAGAAAATCTGTGGTGAAGATTAGTGATATTCATAAAACTTGTGAGCATATGAACTTATTTGATGCTTATTTTGTTTTAAGTTTAATTGCCATTAATTGTTTAGAATCAATAACATTTCCTATAGTTATAGTAATTTTGGGTTGTCTATGACCTTTGTTTTGAAATTGATGTTTGACTTTTGTTCTAACAGGCTAATGAGACACGAATATTCAATGTTGAATGTGCTCCGGATGGCTCCAATTATGTTGAGGAGAATGGAGAGTGTGGGAGGACGACGTTGGGGCTTGATGTTTGTGACATCTTATTTTGGTATTTAGATGGCTTTTGGGCTTGACATTAAGAATGTTGGGTCGACTTTTGGGCATTACTTTAGAGACCTAGCTAGACTAATGAACTAGACTTATATTGCGTCATGGAGACGCATTTTGGTATATATTTTGCGGTTATGTAAATGCTACTTCTCTCCTTTTGACACTTGAAACTTTAATATTTAGACGTGTAGATCGATGATGTATTTTGGGCATTAACTGAAACTTGATTCTATGAAATGGAACAATTTATTTTGTATGACATGTTAGGTACGAGCAGATTTATTGTTGAATTCATTGAAAAAATGTGTGGAGATCAAAAAAATTGATGCTATAGGGACGATATTGGTGTTTCTAGCCGCTATTAGTTTTAAAAATCATGTCCATATGCGGCGCTTATAAACTGCCATTTTTGCTAATTTTTGCCGGTGCTTATTGCAAAGTGTTGTTTATATTGGTTGGACATCAAAATTATTACCGGTACTTTATAAGTGCCACAAAAAGCGCCGTATTTTATTAACGGCACTTTTCTTAGCGCCGTATTTTATTCCCCACACTGGCATTGACAATACTTTTTACTTTTGCCGTAAAAGTGCCGCTAATAGCTTTAGTGCCACTTTTACTACTATTAGTGGCATTTTTTGACCTCCGCAAAAGGCAATATTTGGCGTAGTGGACGAATCCTATTAGGAAGGGTTTCCTAACGTGGTAAGGAAACTAGGGCAACGAGGACCCTAGGTCAGCTAGCTAACCTACACCTATAAATACAGGCATCGTGCCCACGGTGAATGGTATGTTGTAACTCATTGTTATATGCATTATCCTTGGCTTGTTTAGTATCTCCATACTAACTCAAGCATCGGAGGGCTTTTGCCATCAAGGGCAGAGGTGCTCTAACTGTTCTTTGTTTTGCAGATCTAGAGGCATCATCGAGATACGTGAAATCCACCCTCTACAACGACCTACCCATGGTTGTTGAAAACACTTTCTGAGACTTAGGATGACATACATGAGGGCATAAACACAACATTCTCCTTTTCAAAATAAAACAAGCAGGGGCACTCCTGAGTTCAATTTTGCTTTACTGTCAATTCATAGAGCCGTCAAGCCAAACAAGAAAACCTTACCACTTGAAGTCGAGGATTAACCCTGCCCAAACCTCAAATTATCTCGGCAACCAACAAACATGGATGTTCAGGCTGAAATCAAGGAACTAGAGAAAGCTGTGGACAACCTTGGCGACCAAATCACTCAGTTCATGGTCATGGTACAAGACGTTTGTTATCGTTTCCCACCAATCCAAGAGAACCCTAAGCGACCCAAAAAAAGCCCGGAAATGGCCGCAACTTTGGCTAGAATTTATGAATTAGATGAATCTGTCTTGGAAGAATTCAAACCCTTGGGTTGTGAAAATTTCATTGGCATCGGAGACCTAAAAATGCACCAGCAGGACATCAAAAAGGGAAACCTTGTAAATACTACCCTCAACTCCACAAACAACAATTACAAGATCACAACCCAGCGCCAACGAAGGACATTTTCCCAATTCTCCGCACCTATGCTATCGGTCTATAAGCAGCTTCTCAAGGACGAACTCATTGAACCACTCCAACCACCTCCTTTACCTCAAAAGTTTTCAGCTAACCACAACCCAAACACCTTCTGTGTCTACCACCAAACACCAGTCCATCACACCAATAATTGCCTCCGCCTTAAACACAAGATCCAGGATTTTATTGACAATGTAATCATCTCAATTCCGCTCGAAGAAACCAAAACTTTCTCTAACCAGATATCTGAGCATCAACAATACTCCCACTCTACAGATTACAACCCCAACCAAGCCAAACTGACCACCGGAGTCACAACCCAAGTCAACCATCCTCAAGACCAACAAAGAACCCTCTCCTAATTCTCCACACCTCTGTCCTCGATTTATGACGAGCTTCTCATAGTCGGCCATATCAAACCACTCCCTCCAACTCCTCTACCTCAGAGCTCCCAACTTACCATGACCCAAGTGCCTTTTGTGCATTCCACTAGATGCCCGGTCATGCTACCAATGAGTGCCAACGCCTCCATCGCAAAATTCAGGACCTCATCGATAACAAAACCATCTTTCCTCCACCAGCAAAACAAACACCCAATCAAATTCCAATCCACATATCAACTTCGTCATGTTCAACACCGAACCAATGGGGGATTGCTGATTCGATAGATGTCAAGGCCAACAAAGAGGAATAAACTATCAAGGACCATGCAATAGCTCAATCTTCCACGAGCCTTGGAAGCATGCAAGTCGGGCCAAATCTTCAAGTCCAGTTTTCAAGTTTGGAAGTCAAGTCAAGTTTTAGTTGCCGTACTTCGAGTCTTTCATGCTTTTGCTTTCAAGTTGGTGACTGTCTTCAAATTCGAGTCTGTAATGTCCAATTATTGTCAAAAAAATAAATAAAATAGAATTAGCATTGTAGTCTTAAACTACGCATGATCTGATTCTTTGCAAAAGGATACATAGGCAACCCTTAGTGGTTCGATCGTAACTTTTGGAAAATCAATGTCACACCTCCATGTTGAAATTATCTTAATAAACTTGAGTTTTTGCAATAATCCCTCAATATGGAATTGTTTTTCACCATCATTTGAGATTCATGATAATCACTTCAAAACACGAGATAGTATTTGATTGAATCCTTGCCCCACGAAAGAAGAAGGAATTCTAGGCACCATTTCTCGATTCCATCGAGAAGCAATGCTTTGACATAGAAAAATCGTGCTAGGTCAAAAACCCGAAAGGCCGGCCTAGGAAAAAGTCAAGGCAAAAAGTCGCTAGATCAAAACTTTAAAATGCGATCTAGGCAAAAGTTAGAGCATACACTGATTCTTTCTATCTAGTTGCACGATTCAAAATGAAGAAAGGCATTCTTTGCTTTTATTCCACAGATAAATACATCCCTTGATCGCCCTTTTGAGCCTGAATTAAGAGAAACAAAGTTCCAAATGCATAGTTATCACCAGCACATCCAATGAAAGTGCCAAAACGCGTTGTCGCCATCAGCACGTCGAAATTCCAAAGAACGAAAGTGCCAAACACACAGGCACAACAAAATGCGAGTCATTCAAAGAAAAGAGAAAAAAGAAAAATCAAATGAATGAAAGTGCCCAAGCAAAAGGGTGTAGACACCCCAATTTTTGACCCTGCGTCTCTCCAATGATAAATAAAAGAAAATATGTAGAATACCTTGAAATGATCAGTCGCGCCTTTAAAACCATTTTGAAAACAAACAAAGAATTTGCAGGAGTAAGGAGTAGAGGGCCGGACGGTTTTAATAGCTAGACCAGGCGGCCTTATTCCCTTACAAGGACCGGACGGCTTTGACGTCAGGGCCGGACGGCTCTCTTTGAGAACCGGCCGGCTGTGTTTGTTACCTTTCTTGTCTGAAAATCCGGGTTCAGAGATTCATTGCAGAAGAATATACCCCCGCGCCGGGGAATATCATGATGATAAAAATCTCTTGCATGATTTCGTGGGTAACATCGGCGCCTATAAAATCGGTTCCACTCCCTCACTTTGAAAGAGGATTTTTTTAAAAAAAAAAAACGGTGATTACGAGAGGAGAAATCGCAAAGCAAAAATAATATCGTGCAAAATTTCCCCGCGTCCAGTTACTTTCTTCTCCAGTAAGGAGTTCCAAACGAAAGATATTTCAAAATACCTATTCAACTCTAGAAGTTTTTCGAAGGCGTTGAGAATCAAACCTAAGGAGAAACAAGTTTCTTCCGGCGTTCGAATCAATCCAATCAAGGTATAAAAATCGTATTTTCTGGACCAGTTTGTTTACAATAAAAATCAATCCGGAGGTATCAAAACGAGCGATTTTTCATCATAATCGCGCGGTTCGGTCCTCTTTCGGGATACATTTTCTCTCCAAAACATTTTCTAAACATTGATACTCCTCCTAGGAAAATTTCTGTATAAAAGAAACCAATTTCTAGTCAAATTCCATTCCCTCCAGAGGATAGAAAATATTTTGCAAAAAATGGCCCGAGGGCCGGTCGGCCCCGATTCAGGACCGGACGGCTCTTACACCAGAGCCGAATGGCTGTCCCAGAGAACCGAGCGGCTCTCCTCTGTTCCTCCCTGTTTTACAGAAAACCTCCCCTGTTTTCTCATCCTCTGGTGCGATTTACATTTTTAAAATTACACTTTTTCCCTCAATTTTCTTTTACTAACATTTGGTCCCTTCATTTTATTTTATTTCTATGTAATCATGTTAATTTTATTTATTCGTTATTTCCTGTTATTTACTTGATTAATTGTTAAAGACTTTCAATAAAACATTTTCTTTATCCCACAAATATTTAGTAGAGACCGGGAATATCCCGGGCGAGCGGGGTGCATTTCTAAAAAAACCTTCCCCGCCCGTAACTTGGCTTCCGGACCCAAAAAGAATCTTTTTCGCGGACCAAATCTTTTCCGAACGGCACAAGAGTCATCAATTATTTTTAAACGGTTTCTCGGGTACCAAAAGGATTTTCTAAATTAAATCCCGGGTGGCGACTCATATTTTTTTTCGAAAAATGTTTTCCGGATCACCGGAAGTGGCCGTCCACAAAATGGCGACTCTGCTGGGGATTCTTTTAAATTAATTTTTTGTTTTGGTATTTACACTTGTAAAACGACCCTCGGAAACTTGACAAGAAGGACATTGCCTAGTGCTGTCAGAGAAAGGATCGGTGTCAAGGTGAAAGCCCAACCATCCGGACTGGAGCTTTCTCGATTATTTTTTTGTGTAAAATTTCAAAATGTTAATTAATTTAAAAAGCGAGCCAAACTTGAAAAAAAAAATTCGTGGATTTTGAAGATTTTTTTATTGAAAGTCTTTTTGCATTTCACGTGCATCGATGTTGGATAAGCCCCGCCGCTGCTTCTTGGTTACCCTACACGGCTTGCCGGTGTCAGGACATCCCAAGATCTCGGCACCCCTGGACGATGATGAGTCAGCCTGCCGCTTTAACCTTTGTCATGCAGTAAACTTGACACCGGAAAGGCAAATATTGGCTCTAGTCTGGGTAACCCCCTAAACCAAAACCCGGCCTTTGCAACATAGCTAACCGTAGAACCTTCCAACCTACGACAGGACCTACAGGGTAGGATGACGTGTATTACCATGCTAATTGTTTACCGCTTTCCATATACTTTGTCTTTTGTACATATATACTGTCTCTCATACACCATTACTTTGTATATACATCACGCATACATACTAACCTCATGCATGTACATGTTAGTTTGACCTTTAGGACATCGCATCATGTTCACATAAGATTGTCTCAATGGTCACTCATTGTGTTGGATACACAAGATTTATTTATTTTTTTTCTTTTCTTCAAAACCCTAGTTCTACAATTGGCTCTCTTTCCCATCGTAAATAGTGTCTCTTTCTTTTCATCAAGTATCACCAATGGCTGATGATTCAAACAAGCGCCTCAAGTCGACTTTCACCCACCATGACGGGGCCCCAGTCTGGATCATAGAAGAGTCTCTCCCAGTGCAGCCCCTCAAGGCACCCGTTGAGGACAAACCGGGAAAGTTGAACGTCGAAGATCATATGGGTGAAGAACTCGACCAAATGCTTCGTCTCATTGCCAACATTGACATCCCCGGGACCACCCTCATTTGGGATGACTATCAAGGGTGGGAGGTTCATCTCCCAGTCGAGCCGGTTAATGTCCCAGAAAGGATCACACTAGTCATGGAACAAGATGATGGAGAGATGGCTGAGATGCCACCGGTTAAATATTTCGATGAAAATGGGCTTCCAGTTTATGAGTTCCGCGATCCAAAGACGGGACACATTTATTGGGATCAGTGTGAATGTGCCGATAGTTATGAAGACTGTCTCAAAAACAACAATGGCATGACTCCACAAGAGCTCAAGGAACAACACGAGAATGAACACCCTGATCAAGCAGGACCATCCTCAGCATCACCACCGCCAAAATGAATCAATCGCACTCCTCTGTCTTGTCTGTTATTTGCTTATCGAGTCTGTATCAGTCTTAATCACCGGGCTGCTTTTGCGCAAAACAATGATTGTTTTAGCATGATGTAGGAGTCAGTTTGTAATCCAAGTCATGTGTTTTTAATGAAAATCCCTTTGAGAAAAAGAGCCAAAACTTGTAGTCCCGAACTACGTAACGGCCTGATTCCTCCTCAAGGATATGTAGGCAACCATTTCAACGGTCCGGCCGTTATTTTCAAAAACTTTGGGAATCTGAATATATCCAACGGAATAAGCAGAAAATTGAGACAATCCTCTCATGCATCATTCTTTTGTACATAACTTTGCTTTCTTTTGCACATACACTATACACAGTGTAAGGACCCGGAAATTTAATTCGTTTTTTGAGAATGAATGTGAGGAAATATTTTTCTTATTGAAATGTGGTTCAATGCGCGAAAACGAGACACGTGGGGTACATTTGCATTACACAAGTCACATGAGGGGTGTGTAGTGTATTTTTTTAAAAATTTTCTGGACAAAAGAGAGGAGAGAGACAAAACAAAGTTCATCTTCCTTCCCCCAAAAATCTAGCAGCCCTCTTCCTCTCCTCCCTCCATTTTTGCAACCTCCAAGCTCCGATAACTCTTTCTCCACTCAACCTCTTCCCAAACTGACCAAAGATTAATCATCCACGCGCGTTTGGGAGCCCGGAGTATCATCTTTTCGCACCGGGAAGCCCAAAAACGGGATTTTCACTAAGGGGATCTCAAAATCCATTTTTGAGGAAGTTTGGTGTAAAACCTCGAGGTAGGGAACTCAATCTCCTTCTCCTACCTTCATTTGTTTGATATTGAGGTATGTGCTTGCTTATTGTTCAAGTTTTTC
>JAXBDA010010400.1:0-10589 GCA_036023075.1 Gaultheria prostrata
TGGTGTAATTTTTTGAAACTCATCACTATATCTTTTGCGCTCAACATGTACGGTTGAAAAAAAAAAACGAGCAATTGAAAAAATTTACGGTGCGTTAATTTTTTTTTTGACTTATTAATTTTCCTCGACGAGAGGAATCAGAAAAATAAAAATTATGTCTTTCACCCAATTTTTTCCTGGGTAAAAGTCATAATTTTTTTTTAATTTTTTCGATTCCTCTCATCGAGGAGAACCAATAAATCACAAAAGTTAAATGCAAATGGAAAAGCAAGTAAATACTTCATCCGTCTCAAAATAAATGTCCAAAATTACTATTCACACCTCCCAGAAAATACTCCTTGCTTAGTTTTTTTTTAAATTGTAAAAGGTATCAGTATAAAATACGAAATACATATGATTTTTTGAAAGGCATGACTAGTATTTTTTTGGACATCCATTTTGGGACGGAGAGAGTGTTAACATTAGTAAATATATACTTTATTTTCATTTTCCAAAACATGAAAAAAGAAGAAGAAATATGCAAGTAATGAAAATGGAAAAAAATAATAAAATTATTTATTTCCTTTTCTTATTTTTTTAATGTGCGTGGAAACAAGTAATGAAAATGAAAAAAAAAGTAATATGGAAAAAATCCAAATACATAAACGGAAAAAAAAATGGTAATCCCACCTCATTATCAATCCTATCCTATGTAAAACAAACATGTTAGATAACAGTCCTATCTTCTAATTGGGTGCAAAACAAACATGCAATTTACCAATCTCACCTCATTATCAATCTCACCTCATTACCAATCCCACCTCATTACCAATCCCAATCCTAATCTCACCTCAATACCAATCCCCTTATACCTATAACTGTTATCAAACGTGAAGGTAGGGAGAGAGAGGAGGAGGAGGAAGAAGACGAGGGATTTTTTTTCTCTCTCTCTTTTTCCCTTTTTTTCATTAAGTTAAGGTAGTGGGCCCAACATGAGCCATGTCACCATTTTAACAGCAATCCCACCTCAATACCAATCCCCTTATACCTATAACTGTTATCAAACGTGAAGGTAGGGAGAGAGGAGGAGGAGGAAGAAGGCGAGGGATTTTTTCTCTCTCTCTCTTTTTCCCTTTTTTTCATTAAGTTAAGGTAGTGGGCCCAACATGAGCCATGTCACCATTTTAACAGCAATATAACAGAACAAATAGTCCATCTTAGCAATTTCCGTAGCCAATTGACGGATGTAGACGGTAGGGGTTAATTGATTAACTGCTTAATAGTTTGGGAGCGTAATTGAAATTTATTGAAGTTTTCTCCTTAAGATATCGACGTCAAAGTTTGGGGAGTGTTCTGAAATTTTCCCAATAATATAGTAATCCAGTAGGCCTCTGTCGAGGGAAAGAATAAGTAGTCGCTTTCTTTTACTACCACACACCGGTTGAGCCTGAATCTTCTCATTCTGACGGCCTCGTGATTTGGCAGGTTTATCTTAACGCTGCAATTTCGGGTCTTCAAATCCCCATTCCACGCTCACCGACTGCCCATCCCTCTCTACATCTATATTTACGAATCTCTCTCTCTCTCTCTCTCTCTCTCTCTACGAAGGCTTGGTTCACCCACTCGGAGCTGCTCAAATCTTACATTTCTCAGGTAAAACCTCCAGCTTCCATTTTCTCTGATTCGTATTTTATGGCTTTGATACCAGACTCCTGGGTGAGATCTATCACCATTTCCACTTTCTGGTTCGGGTTTTTTTTTTTTTGTGGAACTGTTCTGTTGTTTTTGTCCTAGAATTGTTTGTCATATGAAATTTGGTAGCTATGTGAAATGTTTAGCGAATATTTTTTTGGTCTAAGATATTGGAATCTCACTTCTCCCTCATATTTTAACTTGCGAATTCTTTGTTTGTGTGGAAGTAAATTGGATTTTTAAGGGGAAAAAAATGTTCTTTGAGCTGAAATTTCGACGTGTTTTGATACATCGATTTCTCTGTCTTGAAGTTAATGCGAATACACCGGTTTGTTTGAGCTGAAATTTATCGAGAAGAATCTGAATTTTTTTAGCTTTGTTTGATTTCCCTCAAGATTGGTTAATCCCAGATGATGACTCTAGATCTAATTTGTTTGTTCTTTAGATCTAATTTCAGCTGGCCATTTTCTTGATGTGTGATTTCAAGTAATTTTGATGAACAAAACATAATGAATTCTGTGCTCTATTAGTTTTTTCATTTATTCCTTTTATCTTTTATTAATTATATATGAGTACTTTTTCCTTCTGGGTCGGTTGGTTGGTTTGATTTCCCTCAAGATTGGTTAATCCCAGATGATGACTCTAGATCTAATTTGTTTGTTCTTTAGATCTAATTTCAGCTGGCCATTTTCTTGATGTGTGATTTCAAGTAATTTTGATGAACAAAACATAATGAATTCTGTGCTCTATTAGTTTTTTCATTTATTCCTTTTATCTTTTATTAATTATATATGAGTACTTTTTCCTTCTGGGTCGGTTGGTTGGTGTGGGTGGGAGTGGGGTTGGTGGGTCGAATACTAGTCGCCATTTGAAAATTGGGTACCTTGGTTCCACTATCATACATCACCTTACTGTATGAAATTACGTTTCCATATGAATTAGAGTTTGGTAGGTTTTTTTGCAAAAAAATTTAGAGTGGCTTGTATATTGCACACTAAGTTGTTGAACTTTGGTATCTGTGACCCGCATAGCAACCGTATTCCAATTAACCTTATCATAGAGTTCGTGCTCAGGTACTTTGGAACTGCGAGCTTTATTGATTATCTTTAGGTATTAAATAATTAACTTTCCTCTTTTTTGTTTGCTATTGCAAGTGGTTACGCATTGCGACAAGATGGACGTTACGGGGGGCTAAACTTGGCAACTTCCATGGCCTTGGCTGGTAACACTTTTTAAAATTTTACACTTTGGATTCTAATGATTTGTTTTTGTTCTTTCCTATCCTATTTTATCATGTATAACTAGACTTTATTTTGTGCAGTCACTTGGGCAATGTACGGGGTAGGAATCAATTCAAGGGAAGTAGTAGATAGAATAGCCAAGAACAACCAATCAAGGAATCAAACGACTGGCATGGGAATTGACTCTAATTGGACAAAACAAAGAAAATCACCTGCATTTACAGCTGAAGTGATCCGTTCTGCGACGAACTTCATGGCTTGGTCATTGAAAATCCCTTTATCAGAAGGATATCATGAAGAATTTCTTTAGTAGAATGTTTGTTGTTGTGCTTTCTTTGTTGTAGGGAAATTTTCAATCAAGCATGACCATTATGCCAGTCTCTCATCTTATGTGTGACTGTCCAATCTAGAAAATGCCTGGTCTTGTTTGTGGAAATAAGAGACTTTCGGAATCAAATATGCATTTCACCAATTTATTCCAACAAGATACGGCAACTCGTTCAAAAAGCAATTTGCATTTAACTTTTAAGACCCTTGATGAATTTCACAGCCCCATCTTACCTGGTCTGCCAGATGATGTGGCGAAGGTATGCCTAGCTCTGGTTCCGCGTCCCGACTTCCCAGCTATGGGTGGTGTCTGCAGGCGGTGGAGGTCATTTATGCAAAGCAAAGAATTCATTACCGTCCGCAAATTAGCTGGCATGCTTGAGGAGTGGCTGTATGTCCTCATTGTGGATGGTGAGGGTAAAGGGAGCCACTGGGAGGTTTTGGATTGTCTGGGAAAAAAACACAGAGTCCTCCCACCAATGCCTGGTCCTGTCAAGCTTGGTTTTGGGGTGGCAGTTCTCCACGGAAAGCTTCTGGTAATGGCTGGCTACTCTATGTCAGATGGAACCGGGTTTTCGTCGGGGGATGTTTACCAATATGATTCTTGCCTCAACAGGTTTGTTTTGGTTATGTTTCTCCCATTTCTTTGTGCCATTCTCGTGCTTTCTTATGTTTTCTTTGATGCAATGCGACTCTGCTAACTAGTAAGGTTGGTAAGTCTGGTTGGTTCATAGTTTTGTAGAAGGTTGTAATGGTCTGTGCCTCTGTGGTGCTGCCAGTTCACGATTTGAGAAGATTTTGATTTCTCATGTTTGGAATCTATCTAAGTTGGCGGTTTTGTTCAAATTAACTTGAGAAGCGGTTTAGAATAGGTTTGTTAGCGATTTAGCTATCTCATAGAATCATCTCCCCATGTCTAATTGGCTTCCGGCTTCCTCAAGAACAATTGTAGGAACCCTGATATAGGGAGAAGCTAGCTAGCGCTAGCAGAGTTCATGTTAAGTGCAGGCTCTTAGCCAAAATAATAATAATAATGTTGAAGTGCAGGCCTTTATGTAATCTTTATCTATTGCAACTTAAATGTGTGATAGCATCTCATTTTCATGAAACCATTTACTTAGCAACAAACTTATATATTCTTCTTTTGAATGATCTAATTGAGTTGTCTTTTTATAAACTATGGCTTATGAGCTTTCATTGTAGTCGTACGGCATGTGCTTCAATGTGGTTTTTGAATCCAGTTTGGCATCTTCCCTGTATTCATAACTCAAGTGACCATGCAACTAACACTGGTTGAAGTTGGTTTAGGTTGGAGTTCGGTTTCCTATTCCTACACCCATGTCTCTTGGTGATTTAACTCCTCCCCTAATCCTCTCTGGGTTTTTTGCTTTATTTTTCGGCATTGTGTTCCCCGATGGTTCCTGGGCTGTGCAAAACCAAGTTGCAGCTATATTTTGCCATCATTGGTTTGGTGAGGGCCTTCACTTTTAGTGGATTTATTGAATGGATTGCCAATCTTGATTATCTGTGATCAAGTCCCTTTCTCATGGACTCATTGTCAGGGATTTTCTATTATGTTCAGTGCATGTCCAGCAAGCCTCACCTTTCTATTATGATTCTTAATAAACTCTTAGTATCATTTTCATCTGATATCACACTGTGGTTCTAGAGATTCATATACCGCAGGTAATGCATTCCATCGGAATCAAGTTTCTTGTCGTCCTATCTGACAGTATGCAACGCATGACGTATACTTGTAGGTGGAGCAAGTTAGCAAGCATGAATGTGGCTCGCTATGATTTTGCTTGTGCAGAAGTCAATGGCATGGTTTATGCAGTTGGCGGCTATGGGATGGATGGCGAATCTCTCTCCAGTGCTGAGGTGTACAACCCTGATGACGACAAGTGGACCTTAATTGAGTCTCTTCGCCGCCCAAGGTGGGGCTGCTTTGCCTGTGGATTCGAGGGCAAGCTCTATGTTATGGGAGGAAGGTCAAGCTTCACGATTGGAAACTCAAGGTTCGTCGATGTGTACAACCCAGAGATGCACGCTTGGGGTGAGATGAAAAATGGTTGTGTTATGGTCACAGCACATGCTGTGCTTGGGAAGAAACTCTTTTGTATGGAGTGGAAGAATCAAAGGAAACTTGCTATTTTCAACCCAGAGGACAGTTCGTGGAAGATGGTGGCGGTACCTGTTGCTGGAAGCTCGAGAATTGGATTCCAGTTTGGGATACTGGGTGAAAAGCTCTTGTTGTTTTCTCTAGAGGAGGGCCCCGGTTGCCTCACCCTGATGTACGACCCTAATGCAGCACCCGGTTCAGAGTGGCAGACTTCCCAGATAAAGCCATCTGGTTTGTGCTTGTGCAGTGTCACGATCAAGGCATAGATTGTGTATCTGTGTCGAATTCTCTTATGAATTTGGAATGTTTCCAGTTCCACTACTTTGATGGGATGTTGGTTGGAAATGTGTTTCTTATTGATTGTCAGTTGCCTGTTTTGCTGATTAACGTTTGGGTTTGGATTCATTTGTGCGAGTTGTATTGACGCTATGATTTAACTGTACGGGTTGGATTCATTTGTATGAGTTGTATTGACGCTTTGATGGGACCTTGGTTTTTTGAACTGCAATGGGACCTTGGTTGGAAATGTGTTTCTGCTGTGGATGGTTTCCTGTTACTACTGTGATGCCAATACAGTTTTTCCGTCCCTGATACTGGTGTCCACAAAAACATTGCGGAGAAGTGTTCGGTGTTCTTGGGGCATCGCCACGACAAACATTCCGATGAATACCATGATCGATAAACATCTTCCGGGTATGAGTAAATTTTTAAGTCAAAACATTTGAGTTTTAAAGCTTTTAGAAGAAAACGCCCCCGGTTCTAACAGGCAATATGTATGGATGTGAAAGGTATTACAATGTTTCTTGTTCAATGCCTAAATTGCTGGAATTGGTTTCGGATTAGTGAAAAGGAAGCTGAATTACAAAGAAATCATTTGTTCTTCCTGGCCACAGAAGACACAGCAGAGCAGAGGTACGGGTGTTCAAGAAAACTGACCTAACCGCTTAACTGATCCGATCAAGACTGAACTGTCCTATTTGATTTGATTCTGCGGTTCATTGATTTGGTTATGATTCTGAAAAAATAAGACCATTGATTTTGGTTTAGTTACTTGTTAGTATCCATTTAAGAACCGTGGTTAGATCCGAACCAGACAATTTAGTACTCCTATTAACATACGTAGATATGCATATAATTGTCTATTTTGATTTGTAACTTGGTATAGTAATTGTTTTCTTACGAAGTTAATCTATTTAGAGAACCTGAACAATTAAGGATATTTACAGTGTTGAGTATTCAAAACCTAGTACCAATTTCATTCTTTTCCTATTCTAGGACTTCCCCAATTGGTTTTCGAATCTTGATAGAATTCGTATAATTATTTTATGAGTTTGCATGCTTTAAAAAAGTGCTTGGATGCTAATTGGATAGAACCAAAATCGAACTAAAATCGGACCCGTCTTGCGGTTTGGTTTTGGTAAGATTGTACATATATATTAAATAGGTTTTGGATCTCAATTTTCTAGAACCGTTCAGAGAATGATCTGGTTCCTGGTTTACTAAAGAACCTGACTTGAGTATTGTTTTTAGGTTGAATCGCCTAGCTTCACTCTTGCACATTGAGCGAACTCGTTAGCACTAGACCGGACTATTTGGATTCCGGAATGGTACTCCGATGATTAAGTCAGTATCAGAAGTAGGAGAGGAAGTACTCAGATCTAAGAGCATCTACATTTGAGTATTTTAGACATGTTTGTGTAAGAATTTATCTGACTAACAAGAAAGTGTCTTTTTTTGTGCTCCATTTGACAACTTTAGGCCCACTTTTTCTCCCCTTTTTTGTGTCAGACGCTAGAGCATTGTTAAATCCAGCCGGTACGGTAGTGCACTATTGAGAGGAGAGAGAGAGAGAGAGAGAGAGAGAGAGAAGAGAGAGGAAATGGGGGACGGCAGAAAAGGTGTTGCCACAGTAGAGAGAGAAAAAGCAAGAGAGAGAAGAGAGAAAATGAGAGAGAGAAGAGAGAAAAAGGAGATTGTGGACCCTATTTTTATTATTACTTTTATCTTGACTAACACAATAAAAATTACTCCCTCCGTCCCAAATTGATAGTCCACTACGAAACTACGTGTAATTTTTAAACTAAAAAATAATGTATTTATCGAAATAATTTTTGAATTTTTTTGCACCGTATAAAAGTTCTCAATGAGATCTATCAAACAAGATCCATAATGCATATTTTTTTAGATTCACATTAAAAGATATAAGCCGTTGAAAATAACACGCAATCCCAAAATGGACTATCATTTTGGGACGGAGGGAGTACTAACAATATCAAATGGAGCAGATTTTACTCACTCTACCTAACACATCCTAACACATAATTTTTGGGTCCCACTTTTTACACTTTTTGTCACATAACTAATATTTTTGGAGAGCCTCAAATGTGGATACTCTTAGAGCATCTACATTTGGTCATTTTAGACCACTTTATGGGCATATTTTTACTGCAAAAATCAGATAACAAAAAAACATCAACTTCTTACACTCCATTTGAGCACTTTAAGAGGTTCATTAGGTAGGGCACTTTAAGGGGTTCATTGCCTGTGGAGAAGCTCCCAGCGTGGTAGAGAGAGGAGAGGAGAGAGAGAGAGTGAGATGAAAGAGAGAGGGGGATGGCAGGTGTGTCAGGAAAGAGAGAGAAAAGAGAGTGAGAGGAGAGAGAGAGGGGCAGGTGTGTGTCAGGAGAGAGGGAGAGTACTTTTGTTCCTAGCAATGTCAAATGGAGCATTTTTTTGTTCACTACCTAATAATCATCTAACACATAATTTTTGGGACCCACTTTTTACACTTTTTGTCATATAACAAACAATTTTAGAGACCACCAAATGTGGATGCTCTAAGGTATTGCAAGTGATGAAGAGTCTCTTTGGCTGATTGAGTTATCTTTTATAGGTAAAGTCAAATTGACAGCTCTACCCCTGTGGTAGGGTGGTCACATGTGACCAACCTAAACAATTTTTTTGGATTAGAATACATGTAATATTTTATTTTTTATTTTAGTTTAGTTCCTTTTTGAACACTCTACCTACAAAAATTTGAACACTAAATTTAAAAAATTTGAACACCAAGCTCAAAAAATCAACCCACAATCGATCTAACATAAACAACTAAATTTAAGCTTATAGCCTGCTTCATAACTTCCAATAATTAGTCAACTGCCTATCTTGAAATATTTTATGTTTCTATATTACATTTAATTTTATCAGGGGTTTTATTTGAACTCTTAGTCTTTACTATGAACACTCATCAATCCAAGTAATTCACAATTAAATACCTAATGCATTACTTCAAAACAAAGCATACACCCTTAGTGACAAAAATTTGAAAAATGGAGAGAGCAAAAAGTATCTATTGGTCTTAATATTGTGATTGATGCTATGAGGTTGAACCAATCCTTCATGGAGCGGCCTATTATAGATCGATGTGAACATCACGAACTGTCCCGTAACAAAACCAGTCATTGCTACTCGTCTCTGGTTGTCTTTTATGAAGATTTGTGTTTTGTCCCATGCGATCATATTCGCCACACAATTTCCTACGAAACAATCTAATGTATTTATGAGTCGGTCCATTTTTTCTTGGTCCAAAATATAAAATTCGCCGAGATCATGCAAAAGGGACATCTTATATATTTTTGTATTATTTGATCGCATTATTTAGACTATTAGTGTACGAAAATTCGTGTATATTGTAAATTAAACTAGTAGCGTCATGATAACTCTTGAACACCTTGGTAAAAATTTATGGAGCTGCCACTGTAAAGAGTGACTTGCCCTCCAAGTACCTCGTGCCTGTCACGCACATTAGTTGTCGGGTGCCGTCACTATTGACGTAACTGAGCATGATTGTTATCTGCATATGCAACCTATTAGTTCTTGACGAGTGTCATAACCGTCTCAACGATGTTGCTCGTGACATTGAGCAGGGTGGCCAGGGCCGGCCCAAGGGTTTGGAGTGCCCAAGGCCTAACCTAAAAATTGTGCCCTTCTTTAAAAAAAAAATCAACAACAATCACAACACGAGAAAGCCAAAACAATATCAAGTTTTACTAATCATTATATAATAACATAAAACTCAAAATACAAAGTTTCCAAATATATATCATCTCAAGAACGCATGAGTATCACTTGAATATTACTCGTGGTGCATTTCTAAGTAAGATTGGGCCTTTTTAATTTTTTTATTTGGTAAAAAAGAGTGGGGAAGTGACAGGCCCGCCCCTTTTTGTCAGAACCTTCCCGCCCCTATGTCAAACACATTCCGCTTGGGTCCTTTTCACGCGTCCATTAAAAATTTTTCTCGCGCGTACAGTACAACCTCTCTTTCCCGCTTCTCGGCTAATGGACTGGTAAAAAAAAAAAAGTGCTTTGTTCAGTCACATCACCCATCACATGGGCATTGACTGTGAGGCAGAGTGGCGTGTAATGTAGTAACTGCCTTTAATGATCTCACACTCTCTCTCTCTCCCCATTTTCTATTTTAGATTTAAAATAAAATAACTTCTATTATACACATTTATTTTTTATAAAAATTATATATTTGAAATCTACTCGATGAGATCTTTCAAACAAGATCCATTGTGAATATGAAATTATATACATGTGAAAAAAAGTTATTTTATACCCATTAATAAGGAACAATAACAAACAGATAAACCACAAAAAAATAGATAAGCCATAATAACAAAAAGATAACCCAAACTTGCTTAAATAAACCACAGAAACCAACATATAAGGCACAATAACAAAAAGATAAACAAAAAAAAGCATATAAGCCACAAGAACCTAACAGATAAACTATTTTGACTAATATATGCAAATAAAACCAACATATAAGGCATAATGACAAACAGATAAAAAAATATCTGTCAAAAAGACTTTTTGCATTGAACAGATAAAAAATATTTGTCATAAATATTTGTCCCAAATATTATTTTTTATCTGCATTGAACAAATAAAAAATATCTGTCAAAAACAACTCTCTGTACTGTCAAAAACAACTCTCTGTATTGTCAAAAAATAGAACAGATATACCATTCCTACCGAAAATTCTATTTTGTTTTTGCATCTAATTTTATATTCAATATTGGTCTTTTTTAATAGATCTCGTTGAGTGGGTTCAAAAAATATAAATTTTACAAAAAATGAATATATATAATTAAAGATATTAAATTTTAAAGTTTTAAAATGATAAAGGGCGGGGGGGGAGAGAGAGAGAGAGAGAGAGA
>JAXBDA010010401.1:0-10587 GCA_036023075.1 Gaultheria prostrata
ACCCCCCACACACACAACATTATTAAGTTTACACTTCATAACACTCTCCCCTAAACTTAATTGGCTTCCGAGACTCATCCCCCGTTCTCGTCACGCCACTCCTTCTCATATCATCTTTGGAAAAAACAAGCTCACAACCTCTAATCTCTCTGCCTCTCATTAACTCACCGAATTATGGAGTTGGTTTGGCACCCAAATCATTTAATTCCATCTCCTCTCTTTATCTATTGTGTTTCACCATCCAAACACATATGGCCCATCAATTAAGTTTACTTTCCAACACACACCCCAAACTTAATTGTCTCTGTCAACACTCCAAGTCTCGTCCGCTCGCCGTCTCGTCATCACGTCCACCACTTGGGCTAAACATGGTTTGAACCGCCTAGAGGGTCAATCCTCGTCATCTTGTCAACACAGCCACCCTCTGCTCACACCAGAGGCTCATTCCACCAGATGGTCTCACACACCACCTGGGAAGAGGCTAACTCTTGTATTTGATGACAAAAATCTCGTCTATATTTCAATCACGTATTGGTTGTGATTCTCTCATCCATCTTACCAAAAACTCTTCTTACTTTGGTATTTCACCTACGTCTCTCGAGCCTGCTTTTGATCACACGTGATCGATTAGACGACAGCACCTTCTGCTCACACCAGAGGCTCATTCCACCAGATTGTCTCACACACCGCTTGGGAAGAGGCCAACTCCCGTGGCTCTGAACTAGTCCGAACAAGATAATTCAGAATCTGAAGTTCTGTTGATCGGGCAGGAACAGATAGACTTCTGGGCAAACAATGAAGTTCTGTTCTTGAGAGAGAGTTGTGGATCGGCCTGGGTGGCTCTGATACGATTGAAGGAAAGACAAAAAAAATGCTCACTCAAGGATACCACTGGAGGTGATTCACAAACTCCCAATTTGAGAGAAACACACTGAGTTTATTGAATCAAACTCACAATTACAAGAATTGAAAACACTCTCAAATTCACTCACTCTATAACTCTTTATTTCACTCTTAGCTTCCCATGATTTTACAAGGCACACACACGTATCGATTTTGACCAAAAAAAATTTTCTTGATACCGTTAGAATCGTCGTCTAGAGACAATCATAGATCAGTGAAGTTTGTCGAGAAAGGATGCCTAAGGTGGCATCACGTGCCAGAGAAAGGTGGCGAGTGCGAGTGGGTTCGAGACGCACCGGATGCGCGTGATTGATTATTTCGTGTGTTGTTGTGAAGGGTGGAGCCGAGAGAAGCCGAGATGGAGGGAAGAGATGAAGCCTATAGTTGGGCATTCCAGACCATCCCTGGAGTTGACGTTGCTGAAGAGTGAGAGTGAGAGGAAGCCTCAAATGTCTACCAGAAAGCCCAAGAGGAGAGGGGGTGAAAAGTGAGACAGAGGCAGGAAACAAGAAGAGCTTGTTTTTTTCGAAAGATAAGATGAGGAGTGGAGTGACTAGAACGGGGGATGAGTCTCGAAAGCCAATTAATTTTAGGGGAGAGTGTTGTGAAGTGTAAACTTAATGTTGTAGGGTAGGGGTATGTGTGGTGAGGAAACAAGAAGATATGGGAGTTGAGAGTACTGACGGCCAAGCCATCTATTTAGTTCGGTGATTCAATGGAAAGGTGGGAGGTAGTTGGATTTGTATGGCTGTGATTTATTTCCATGTTGTATAAGTGCATATGTGTGTGCCTTGTAATTGTGTGGGAAAGGAGAAACAAAGGAGAAAGGAGAGAGGGCAGAGAGGTAAAGTGGGGAACCCCTCCAAGGGGTGCCCCATCCCCCCCCCCACCAGTGAAGTTGAGTGTGCATATGAGTGAGCATGAGAGTTGTGTAATTTTGTATGTGTTGGAGAAAGTTTTAATAAAATTATTAGTTGAGTTGTGTGTGAAATTCTCTTATTTCCCATCATTCGTATACCACATGTTGGTGGGAAAAAGAGACTCAGAATTCACACTCGAAGACACAAAACAAGTTATTAATCTATCAAATAAAAATATACAGAATACAACTCTCACTCTCTCACACACACTTACAAGCCCACTGGTGGTGGGGAGACCCTCGAAGGGGCTCCAAGTCCCTCTCTCACTTCTCTGTTCTCCCACTCTCTCTCTCCCTTTTCCCACATCTTTGACACTACACCCACATACAATTTATATTGAGTAGATATCAGACAACATAACAAATGCACATCTACTCTCTCAAACTCTACATTTAATCACCGAAATATGCAGTTAGTTTGGCACCCACACCATTTAACTCCATCTCCTCTCTTTATCTTTTGTGTCTCACCATCCAACACATATGGCCCAACAATTAAGTTTACTTTCCAACACACCGCCCTAAACTTAATTGTCTCATCAACATGCCAAATCTCGTCCGCTCGCCGTCTCGTCATCACGTCAAATTATTGGCCAAACATGGCTTGAGGCTCTGGTGTGAGTAGAGGGTTGGTGTATTGACAAGATGATATTGCAACCTAGAGGGCGGTGAATAGGTTGAACTCCTGTTTTAATCCTTTTTGGAAAACTCCAAATGAATATGTTAGTAATGAACAAATTAAGAACAGAAAAAGGAAATGGAGACGGAGGATTTTTATAGTGGTTCAGCGAATTGCTTAATCCACTCTTCAATGAGGTTCCCGTGAACACTCACTGGTATCCACTATGTTGATTTTCACAAAAGCCAACACTTCTTTTACAACAAACAATTTGCTTCACTCAAAGCTCACCATTTGGTACACTCAGACCAAACTTCCAAATTGATACACGCAGACTAGTTGACTCACAAATCATAGAGACACCAAACCTAATTGAGACACAATGGATATGGTTCTCTCTATCACAAGGTAGGATATGTCTTGTGGTGAAATACAAGTGTGGCTCACAACCTCAGAGAATAAAGCAAGATTCAACAATGAAGGCTTTTTCTCTCTCGAGGAGTCTAGATAAAAAACTCTACAATGAAAATTATCGGGCTACTTTTTTTGTTACGAGCTCTGAAGATATTTTCCTTTGCTTGTAAGACTTGGTGAGAGATTGGTGGTTTCTTCTGAGTTGAAACTTTTGTTAAAATCATCAAAGGTAAAGCTCCAAAGTCTTCCAAGCGCCGTTCCAACGAATATTGCATTTACTCCTTTGTTTCTTCTTTAGGGCCCAAAATCAAAATATAGATTTCATCATAATAGCTCTAGCATATGAAGTCAAATATGCCCACACAAAAGTCTGAACGCATTGACGAGTTTATAATAATTGCAAGTCCTCTTTTGAGATTTACAAAATCTCACGACACGGCTATATTAATTAAGCCTGCAAAATTCAAATTAAAGGAGGCAAAATATATATACGAGAGAGAGAATATATTGTGCATAAATTAATTGAAGAAATTCCCAAGGATATAGCGTGGTCCCATAAATCAATCCAGAGAGAGAAGGAAGAACAGAGGTGCTCGGTTTTTGAAACAGAGTCGTGAATCACTTGTTACTCCGCCATGTATGACTTATGTGTTACACATGTGTGTATCACGTAAGAGTATGACTCGTGTATGACACGAGTGTATCACATGGGTGTGATACTAACTGCTTGGGCTCAAGCCTTGTTTAAATCTGGGTAGCAAACCAGTGGATCAAAAGCCCAAAATAAAGCCCAATTAAAACATGTGATCCAATACTGGTAGGCTTAAAAATCATACTGTTATAGCCCAATCTTGATCTAGCCCATCTTGATCTAATTTACCTGCAGCTTGAAAATGATATTAGCCCACAAACTTAACAAGATATTTAGAAAGCTTAAAACTTAGGCAATCGAATACAAATTTCAACCACAATATATTTTCAAACTTCATAAAAACATCATCAAAACAAATACCTAACAGCAGCCTGGAAGAGCATAATTGACAATCTCTCATTCTCTTGTAGTTATGGCTACTATTGCATCTTCAAAGCAACTTTACTTTAGTCTGTATTGTTAGTCGTATTCAGGCTTGAAAAATCTTACAGAGTTGATTCTCTGTTGATTAATGGTGTTGTTGATGCTAATACAGTTGGACTGACATGGTAGTCTCTCGTCATTTTTGCTTTTGTATTTAACCAACTCGCTATGTTTTACCAACACAATGTGTGCTTTATTATGTTACTTCGCGGTATTAGACTCCTGAGTTTGTGAATTACTATCAGTATGCTATTCTTGTCGATTATGCAGACAAGGGAATGACATTGATGGATCTATCATGGTAAAACATAACCACTAATTACCTTAACCTTTTTTTTCATGTTACCTCCTCTGAATGTTCCAGGTTCGGATGTTAGACAGTTCATCACAGGGATATCACAGTCTACCATGGTAGGGGCAATACAGACTCCTCTGATGAGTGAAACTCTATTTGGAGCCAAAGATTATAAGAAACTTATCGGTCAGTAAAATTGACGTATACCGCAAATGTATGCTTATCATGTAATTATCATAACGATTTTCCTCATGGCCCTGCTTCACTGTTCATTAGTTAGTCAGGAATTGTTACAGTGCTTGGGGTGAAATGTTGCACACATCTTGATACTTGTCAGATACGTGGTTGACTTCCAGCCGCATTTGTGTAGTTGAGTACACATTGAAGACTATGCTTAACTCTATTTCCTCCTTTGTTAATGTTTCTGTTGTTGGTTCACTTGGGTTCAGTTTGAATGGATCATGGTCTGTCACAATTAGGGTCATCCTATTATAGATCTGTCCTATAAATGTTGTGATAGTCTTGCCTCTATATTATTTTCTATTTGGGCAGTTCAATAATATGAATCAAGATCATCTTATTAAATGCACTTGTACCAATTGAGATTTCCTTGAAGCACGTACTTCCTCTATATCTTCTTGTGCATTGGAATTATGCAAGATAGGTAAAACAAAGAGTTGTCTAGTTGACTAGTTGTACCAGTGATTATATTAGGTATTGATATCTTAATTCTCGAAAATTGAGTTATGTTTTCTTCTTGGGTTGACCACTTAATAATCCTTTTAGACCCCTGCCAAATGTTAGAATTCTTAGCACCTAAATCCCTGAAGTTTGACTGTCTAAAAGAGGGAGGCAGGGACGGAGGGAGGTTTTTCCTATTTAAATCACCACAATAGGTGCGAATGTGGAACTGGTGAGACTATCTAAATGGTCTTTGGATATTACTTTTAAATGACAAAAGCGGGGACATATGGCATAAAATTTGTTGTTAAATAATACACTCAAAATCCCTATACAAGGTAATCTTGTCCATGACCTGTAGTCTTAAGAAGGCATGATCTATTGATGTGATTCTCATTAGGAAACCAACTGAATGTTTAATGCACAGCTTGTGCTGCATCAGTTGTGCCATTTGAACTATGTTCGTTTTGTATGTGAAACTATTTTTTGATAGTAGACTTGTCTTTTAATCGGCAGGCTTGGCAGAAAATTCAGCTAAATAGGAAAATAGGTAACCCAAACCAATCTGAGAAACATCCTCATGCTGTGTTTCCTAATAAAAGCGTAGATTGTTGATTGAGACGTGGAGTGCTTGTGGTAATTTGCAAATTGGACATTGGAAAGGCGTGTGGTCATATCATCTGACATCTAGGACATTTTATGTGTTGGGAAATTTAGGATGTCGATTTTCCTGAATGGGACTCCAATACGTATTTTCCACCCTCTGGAGGTTTTACTCAGGGAGATTCTGTTATGCTTCTGCTTCTTATATTAATGATGGAGGTGATAAGTTAGATTATTTTGGGGCTGTTCGTTCATGCAACTTTTATATGTGGTTGTGATAGGGGGAGGGTGGTGTGATAGTATAGGGTTTTATTGTGTATTTTCCTTTTATATTAGGGTTGCTTTTGTAATCTTTTTCTATGTTAAGGGTAGTATTGTCTTTTTAGTATTAGGGCTGTATTAAACTTGTTCTCTTTCATAATCGTTAGTTGTTCAATATATGAAATACGTTCTTCTCTCTCTCTTCGAAAGTTTTATGGTATCAGAGCAGGAATGATACCTCAGTCCAGTCGATCTCCTCCCCTCTCAGCAATCGACTGACCTCTGTATCTCTCTCACGACCTCTGCAGAAAAGGTTTCGTCTACAGCAGCATTCGCATCTCTCTCCCAATCTCTGATTTTCCACTCTTCCAGCCTCCAACGACCATCGAGCCCGCTCAATCCTTGGTAGTCCATATATAAGGAGGATTCTAAGATATCTTTGTGTAGGGATCTGGTGTGGTTTAAAGGAGTCCTTACACACCTGGGGACCCCTTTGGGGCGACGGGAGTGGTCGCCCCCTCAATCCTCTGCTCGGCCTTAGATGGTCCAAGCAGGTATTTTGCCCAGTTGAGTAGTGTTGTTCTGTTGTTGGTATAGGCTCTTTTGTTGATGGCTCTAACTCAGGCTGGATTTGTCTTGTTTCCAAATCTTGGTAGTCAGGTTTTGAATCCGAAAAGGTGAAAACAACAAAATCGACCAAGGTACTTTGTTTTAGGTTTGACTTTACTCCAAACTGAATAAACCCAAACAACCTGTAATTTCTAGGAGGATGTCAAATTTTGAACTGTGTTCTCATGGAAACGCCATTTCAATAGCAGTTGCTACAAGAGGCTTGCTATTACCTCCCCTCTCGTAGGATGTGTTGATGTGCTGGAATTTCAAACTCTGAGAAATTTAATGGTGCCTATTTAGTTGGATGCTTAAAAGTTTGATTAGTTGACCTTTTTGAATGGAAAGGTAATGTAGAAAATGAATTATAAAGCAGAGTTTTTGGTAACATTGTCTGCATCAATCCAGGGGTGAGGTGGTCAAATGTCTTAAATTTAATATTGACCTATATATATTCTTGCTTATCATGGCATGATATCATGTTTGATATTTGATGCTATTTTTCTTGCAGATATGCGTCATCTGTACAAACATTGGCTTCAAAATTATGCTCAAAGGAGGAATCTCCCAATGCCAGAGTATTCTACTGAACGTGAAGGTCCTCCACTTACTGGTCGATTCAAGTCTAAGGTTACAATTGATGGGAAATCCTATGGGAGTCCTGAATTTACCCTTACACTGAAAGAAGCCGACCATGCAGCTGCTAAAGTTGCCTTGGAATCATTGTCGGTCAATGAAGTTCAGGAGGTTAGTCTTGAAGTTTGAACAATCACGTGAATTTTTGTTGTTCTTGTTACCCGCTTCATGTTGTTCAACTTGGTTGGTTTGTCAAAATGTCAGGATGATTCTGGCCTCTACAAAAATCTCCTTCCAGAATTAGCTCAAAAAGAAGGTTTAGATGTAATATATGAGACAAATGTCTCTGGTCCACCTCACATGCCAACTTTTGTCTCGACTGTTTTAATCAGAGGGCAACCTTTTGAAGGTCAAGCAGCAAAGAGCAAAAAACAAGCAGAGACAAATGCAGCTAAGGTCGCTTACACTGGCCTTCAAGAACGTAAGGAGCTTGTTACCTCATGTACATGCCTCTAAGTTTTCTATAGCTCAAAAGTCAAAAACTAAAATAAAGAGCTGATTTAACAGGATTTATGGTTATAAATGATGCCTCATTAAGTGGACCTCTTGATGACAATGATCTAAGGGTGTTGCTTGAGTAATTCTTTATGTACATGATGCCCTTGAGCTTTTTAGTCATGTGTTTATCGTATAGTCATCAAGTAAGTCATGCTTACTTTTTGATGAATAGTAAGAACTTTCTGTCATTGCCTTTTGTGATCAAAGCTCATATGCATGTCAACCTCATAAGATACCATTCCTTTGGCATTTATGGGTGATAGGAACACATGTTTCTTTTGAAATTCAATGCTTTTTTTCCTTTCTCATTTCTTGTTCCTGCTATCATTCATTTTTCTTGTGGTCAGCATTTATGCTAATTGTGGTCGTTGCTGTGTGTGCTAATCAGTCCTTTATCGTAAAGTGTGCTGAGAATAGCTGTGAGATAATATTACTGAGAAAATTGATGCAAGCCCAAAAGAGCCAGATGTTGTATCTGAAAGTATAATTATTCAGTTTTTGTTATCAGTACTGCGAGTGTGCTCGGTTCCTTCAATTTGTGTTTGTGGTTGAATTTTGCTGCCACCACCTAAATTATTTCGCCAGAAAGGATTTATTTAACTGTTGTCGTTGGTGGTATCTGTCAAAATACTAGGTATCAGGCTACATTTTTATACAAATCATTGATTTTTTTCCCCTGAAGTTTATTACTGCCTATAACTCTATAGTAACGTATAGAACTCTGATGTTATCACATCGAAAACTGTTTTTAAGTGATTTTGTGGACAAAAAGTTTGGCTTGTACTGCCAAAATATGATCTTAAATTTCTTGGTCACCCCATAAAGTACCATTGTATTTTATGTATTCTTATTCTTGCCCTTGTGTGCTCATTAGTGAGATGCTTTACACCATGAATGAAGGAAGCATGGTAATGAGCACCAAAATTGATTTGGGTCTCTTGGCTTGCCCTCCTGATGCCTTTCGGCTTTGATTTGGGGGCATGGTTCTGTAGCAAAACCTTCCTGTAGCTCCTCGGTTCTTGGAGGTTTTGGTTTTGGATTCTGTTATTGTTGTTGTTGTTGTTGTTATTCTTGCCCTTGGATGACAGTGACTCCTTCAATCTTTCCAATTACATTCAACTGAATAAAAATTTGTTTCCCAGTAAGACTTCCAAAGCTTTCCATTTAAATGTTGCACACACACATGATAAATCCACCAATTCATTCCCTACTGTACATCACTACCCTTGTTGGAATCCTTCCACACATAACAGGGAGAGACAACTTTACAAAATGTTTGCCACCATGTTGGTGCAATGCTTTTGAGTCCTTGTTCCTGTCACACTAGAGGTTGACAAAAAGGTTTGTTTTCCAGCTGTATGGCATACGGCCAAGAAGAATCCACAAGAAAATTAGATGTATGCATCTTATGTAATCTAGTCATAGAGGTAGGTGAAGGTGTTGGGACTGGGTAGTTTGTATGATGCATTGATCTGCCACTGTGCATAAAGTCCCAATTGGGGAGTAACTGTAGAGTCCACACCACATAACTTGGACCCAATAGAAAATAAATGAATACAGGCCTTTTTAAAAGTTTAACGGTGTACGTGATGAGCCGTTCAATATGATATTAAGACCAAGCTTTCATTCTGTTTATCCTATGGGGACTTAAACATTCACATATGTCCTAACAGAAGGCATTATCTCTCACTCTCTCTGGAATAATGCTCATGGTCTGCACTGGATGGAACTCCATCTTTGACCTTGAATCCACCATTGCACTTGAAAGAACGAAAAAAGCATCGCCTTTGTATCCACCCCACCTTGCTCTCCTTCGTGAGATTAAGATCAAAGCTTCCAAATCGTAGAAGACCAAGTTGGATGATTTTCTAGCGAACCGGTCTGGTTCAGTAGAGAATTACTTGTTTTATCTGGTTCGGAGTTCTGGCTCGTTAAATGATTTTGCAAGTGTTAGACAAAAAGGATAAAATGTGTTGACATGTTTCATGTTGTTACATCAAAGGTGGAGTTCATTGAAGCATATGACCGTTCATGTGCTGATGCTGTGCCATTTTCGTTCAGGTAGAGCAAGTTTGATGCCTATGCATCTTTCTTCTGGATGCCAAATAAAGAAAGCTTTGGAGGCCTCATGTTCCATCTTGCAGTCTGTCATACCTGGTGATTTGCAACAGAGTAGTGGACCAAAAGCCAACCTTATAACTTGCAAAGAGCAGAGCAAGGAAGATGCGGATGATGTTTTTCCAGGTGATTTGCAACAGACTGCTGAACCAACTGCAACCATTGTAATTCGGGAAGAGCAGGACAAGGACTATATAGGTGACTATTCTCAATGATTTCTGCACTGTTTGGTGGCACTCACTTTCAATAAAAGAAATCACTTTGTCTTTTAGTTTCTGCTTTCACGTTCTCCGAGTTTTACTGTCACGTAGAAAGTCTAGATATATATGACTGGTCATTTGAAACTATCCAGTCAAATTCTGATTGAAGAGAATTCTTGACAGATCCGACTAATGGTTTCAATACTTAACTGAACTTTTCAACTTCCTCAAACCAGCTGGAGCTGGCTCTGAAGTCAGTTGCACGAAGCGGGAGCGGACTGAAAGTTTGGGAGCGGGGTAATATAGAAGCTCCTAAGGTTGGGAGCGTGTACATATATTACGAAAATAATGTAGCATAGAATATCCTCATTAAAACTACAATCGTTTTAGGGAATAAAAATACGGGCCAAGTCTACCTCAAGTGTTTAGTGTTAGAATGTATGATTTTCTTTTCAAGGTATCATGACTTGGGGCTATATATATGAGCTAAATCGAAGACCAATTTATCAAGGTAATTATTGAATTATGGTTTTTCTTTACCACTTTCGTACAAAAGCTCCCATCTTTATTAGGAGCGAGGTCCCATCTCAAAGGGAGCGGTGCTCCCGTCAAGCTCTTTAGTTGGGAGCTGTAACGCCCCAAATTTCTAAAACGTAATTTAAATACATAAATCCACGTGGCGAGTCAAATGCCCACGGTCAAAGTTTGATACATTCTTCCAAGTCAAAGTAAAACGTGAATAGTCAACCGGGTACT
>JAXBDA010010402.1:0-10587 GCA_036023075.1 Gaultheria prostrata
AAAGATTTTTCAAGATAGGAGAGATAGAGATTGAGATAAATTAGGAAAGATTGGGAGAGAAATGGTAGGAAATTAGGAGAGAGAATTATTAGGAAAACTAAATATTTGAAAAATTAGGAGAGAGAAATGGCGTTTTGGGGATTATTTGAATTTCAGGATAGAATCATAAAGATTCAAATCAACACGATGGAATCATAATGATCTTTTTTGTACAGGATGCCTAATTAACTCTCCCTTTTTCTTACATTTCCCCAGTTCCCTCCAGAAATTCATACTCAAACTCATATCCAAATAGCACGCTTCATCCTGGGTATTAAGGGCGTGTTTGGAAATCGTGGAAAGAAATGGAAAGGAAGAGAGGGGAAAAAAACAAGTGGAGAAGTAAATTTTTCTCCATTTTCCCTCTACATTCTGCCTGTTAATCATTTTCCATTCCTTTCCCGCAATTCAATAGTGCAGTGAACAAATCTTGAACACTAGGTACGTATATCATCTCACAATTCAAAGCCCCAAATTTATGTAGGTATATCATAGACGTGTATATTATTTGTGTATATATTTCATCATATTCTCTGTTCCCCTCTGTAATTTGGATATCATTTGTCTCTATATTATCCCTCTGATTCATATTCTTTGTTGGGTGAATAAGGTGAAGGAAACAAAATAGGGGGCATTTCTTAAATTTTGTTTGGGTGAAATGGGTTTGTGGGTAATGTAATCCAATCCTACTCTCACTTGTACTAGGGTTTTGATTGAGATGCACTGATGTAGACAGTCAAAGACAAGAAGTGAAATACTTGCAAGTGTATGTATAATACATAATCTATATTCCTGCAAAATGATGCATCATATAATGTGGGGAACATGTTTAATTGAAGAGAAATCCAACAGGTTTATTTGAAGAGAAATCAAAATGTAGATGTGCAGGAGTCCACTAAACTGTTCATTTCCTGGACTTTTGTGGGATCTTGTCTTGGGTTATGGTTTGTTTCTAGTATGGGTTTGGGTCTGGGTCTTGCTGAGGGGTCTTGGTCTGGATCTTGGATAAGGGTCAAGTTTTGGGGCAGATTTTGGTTTGGGTTGTGTTGTGGTATTTGGTGCAGAGTCTTTGTCTTTTCGTTTTAGATGGGTTATTGGTGTGGGCCTGGGTCTGGCCGCAAGGACGGACGCAAGGGCGGGTTAGCCCGGGCAACCACCCTACCCAAATTTCAAATTTTTCTTATAAATATTGTATTTTTCAAAAAATTTACAATTATAAAGGTTTGGCCACCCAAAAATTTTGGGTTGTGGTATTTGGTGCAGTCTTGTCTTTTTGTTTCAGGTTGGTTATTTGTGTGGGTCTAGGTCTTATCGCAAGGACGGATGCAAGGGCAGGTTAGCCCAGACAACCGCTCTACCCACATTTCCAATTTTTCTTATAAATAGAGTAATAATTTTTAAAATTTTCTACAACTATGTAAGTTTGTCCACTCAACTATATGTTGTTGTAGTGTTCGCCTAACCCAAACTCGAATCTTGATTCTTGCATCCGTCTCTCGGTCTTGGTCTTGGTCTTGGTCTTGGTTTTGTTTGTGGTTTAGGTCTTGGTCTGCGCCTTTCTGTGGGGTCTCAGTTTGGGTTTTGTTTCTGGTTTTGGTTCTAGGTATGGATCTTTCTCTGGCTGCTGCAGGTTGACATGCAGTTTTGGTGCTGGTCTTTGGTTCTTTGTTGAATAGGGTTTTATGGGATTAACTTGACCCCATATTTGACCTGCCCATTTTCAACCCATGATCCATTTTAACCCGCCCATTTGCCACCTCTAGTCCCTGCTATACCTTCCGGGATTTTGGATGCCCATACCATCTCATTGGTGCTAACTATTAGTGTTTACCCACATTTGGGAAACTGCTTAATTTCTTTTTTCCAGTAATATATTGCTTCCTTGCTAATCAGTAAAAGAAAACATTTGGCGAATTGATATAGTTACCTAATCAGTAGCCTCAGGAAACTTTTAATTAGGCCATCCCACCCCACCCACATGCTAGCATTCTTGGCTTGGGCTAGTCTGTAGAGAGCTTTGCCCATTCTTTGACTAGGGCCTCCGCGAGTAGAGGGTGAGATTAGTTCGGGATTAAACTGTCTATGAGGCCGGATGCTGAGTTCCAGAACTGAAATAAAATAGCAGACACCATCTGTAGGAAGTCCATCATACGCAGAAGTAACTGTGTCTCTGGAATGAAGCAATTCTACAGTGATGAGCATATCCTTAGAATCAACAGTCCAAAGGCTTGCCCTTTGGTCTTTACATGGCAGAGACTTGCATCAGAATCAAGAGAGGGAGAGGGAGTACATAGTGTGTCCAATCTAATGGGGTTATCGGTTAAATGGTTTTGGAGTTGCAACTTCTCATAAACGCGCCTTAACCGGCTCACGTTGGGTTCGAATTCAAACCAATGGGTTAAGGGTGAAAACATTATGGGCACCCATATTTGGTCCAAGACCAGATCCAACATCTGGAACAATAATACACAAAATACCAAAGTAATATTTTCTAATTGATAGGAAGAATAAGAAAAGTACCTCGAAGTTCTTCAAGTAATGTTGGTAGAATGCCCATATAGCCCAATAACAAGAACTATAACTAAATTATATGTACTAGAAACGATAACATGAACACCTTGCTGATACGTTTTTACCTTTGCCTTTATCAAATGTGGTCGTCTACATTCATGCTTCCTCATTGGCTACCTCTTCAGCAAGAGTGTGTCATGTGCTTTTAGTGGTTCCAAGATCATTTTCTTCTCGGATTTTTTGTATGTGTGGAACTTCTCTCTGAACATTGTCTACACTGCTCACTCTTCGTTGGTTCACTATGAAGGTATTTCCTATCCATTCATTCATTATGCAATCGGTAAATCCATTTGTATTTATACACCTGAAAAATGATGTATCTGCTACAGTAGCTAGTATGGTTCCTAGTGGCAAATACTTTGGTCAACATATTTTTCAGCCCATAATATTTCTTCTTGTATATTTCTAGTTCATTGATTACAGGTTAATGGGTGATGTTTTGTAGTCCTTTGGACATGGATAATGAAGTTTTAGTTAAGTCTAACAGAGGCAATGCTTTGGTTCTTTTAGAGCAGATTTAAGCCCCCATAACAGATCACCTTCTATGGATTTAACTTTCAAACTTGTTTAGTTGGCCTAATTTACCTGTTTGGGGTTATTAGAACTAGTTCAGGTGTTTCTCAAATTGAAACTTTGATGCAGCAATATGAAAGGTAAACGTAGGGAGTTATTACTTGAAAATTTGAAGGTCAAATTTCGGCTAACCACACTCGAACCAAAATTAAACATTACAAAAGAAAATTACTAACATTTTGAAGTATCCCAAGAAAAGGATATTGTGATTGCATTACAACACCTTCTAACTCATAATCTAAGGGCTGCTGTGATTGAAGCAGATTCCTCTGCATCTGTTTTGCACTTTCTTTTATCTTTGAGGAAACAATATTATGTTTTCTCTTTGTTTGTTATTGTGGTGGACAGGACCAAATACGCTCTGAATGGACAGATAAGATCATAAACACCCCTTCAACATCCAAGCATGGAAAACTGGGGACATCCTTTGTCTCAACTGTGACCAATGAGGTAGCTGGGGACTCCCATGGTTGCTCCATTGATAATGTGGGAGAAGCAGATACCACTAGCATCGTCCTTGATGAATGTAAGCAGTGTGATCAACAGAACTTCAAGAAATTGGTGCATTCCGAGAATACTGTTGTCATGGAAAATATGGATGATTTGACTCAGTTCTTTTTAATTTGTTTTGAGTTGTTAAAATATTTTTATGTAGGCTTCGTGTTCCATAATTGTTATATGGTTCACGGCCGGTCATGCTTCCGGATTTGGGGCGTGACACCTTCTGTCATCCAACCCTGGTCCAGATACTGTGACAATAAGATAGTGTACCTTTATAAAAGTGAAAAAAAGAACATGCTTTTTCGCTTCATTTTAGCGTGCAACTCGAGTTAGGAAAGCATCTTAAACTGATGGCATGTCGGAAATGCAAGTTAAGTAAGAAAGCAAATTATAATGACACGGTTTGACTCTCCATTTGCTAACATACAGAGGATATGTAGGCATTCATGGAATAAGAATGTTGGGGTCACCAATAGTATGTAATACGAATAATTAACAAAACAACCTGAAATGACTAACACACCAATTAAAAAGGACTAGGATTAAATTGCTAGATGCCAAAGGAAGGTAAAAAAAAAGAAAAGAAAAGAAAAGAAAAGGAAAACATAAAACTGAATATTTGAACTCGCAAGAGACAACGTGACGGTTCAACTAAGAATACAGTTTTGCAAAGGGCATAATGCAGAAGAAGATCTATGTTCCAAAACCCAGGTAATTGAAATCAAGACGTGTTGAAACAATAGAGACTAACCGTAAAATAACATATGCAAACTAATTTTCAAACAAAACAAAAATTTGTCAATCTTAATGTAAACACTAGTACTCTTAAGAAACACAATCCCTTCATTCAAATTGACTTCAGTTTGGAAGATGATAAATCAATCACGTAGAGTGATTGCTCAAATGCTGAAGAATGTGCTCTGAACAGTCAATGTGTGTTGGAATGTATTTTGATTTGCCTATAAAAACGGCGAAATCAATCAAGTAATAAAAGTAGCACAAGAGTGTGAAGAAGCTATTATCCACAACAACAAAAATTCTAAAGTCTCATCTGCAATATTCAGAGAGAGGGGAAGATACCTCCCAGTGATCCACCATTACAAACTCTGAGCTTCTGCAAGCTAGATGACACAATTCAATCCGATGCTTGGCAGATATAAGGCCCTATAACAAATAAACCACTTTAAGCAAATTGATCGATGAAGTTGTACTTGATACAGATACACCTGATATCTTGCAACATAACTTGTTATTACTACAGTAATGCTGTTGTGTACTAAGAAATCCACAAGGAATTAACATCTCTCCAGAGCTCCATCACTTCAAAATAAGGGATACCTTAAACAAGTTAAACTCCATGACAATATGGAGAGCCTCTCACCACCCACTCAGTAGTTCTTGAATACTTTAAAAAAAAGGTAATATCTAAGCCCCTAAAATGCATGTGCCTGAAAAAATATTTCGTGCTTCTTTCATTTTCTAAACAAACCATCAAGCATTTTACGATTCTCAATAACAATAAAATCCAGCAAAAAATAAACAACATGATTACAGAGATGAAAAGAGGAATCAAATTTGAAGGAGGGGGAAATCAACCTAAGAAAAGGAAACCTACATACTAATGCTAGTAACTGAAGCTTCAGTATGACAACGAGAGGAAAATAATCAATTAACTTCTTCAGTTCTAGAAGTAAAGAGTACAGTGTCAATGTTAGACAAAGCTCCGTATGAGTGTCTTAGGTCCAAACCAAGTAAACTGTCCATGTGGTTCACGGGTCTCAAAATATTTTTTATCGGGACACATAAATATGATACAAGACACGAATTACGTACCCTTTTCTTGCAGGCATCATTCACAGGTGACATATAACCTCCAATGACACAGAATCCTTCGAGCTTTAGTGCATCCCTTGCCAGCTCTAAGCATGAAGGACACTTGTCAAAACAAACTTAAAACATCTGGAATATGACTTATCATATGTTCTACTACTTATATACTATCAGTTCCATAGCTCAAATTCAACGAGAGATGAAGAGATATAGACCAAGTCATTAGTTCAAAATTGTATACTTTTGGTTTAATATCTCAGACCATTAAAATACAAGCAAAAAAAAAACTGAACAAGCAGTGGAGTCACAATTTTGGACTGAAAAGTACCATAGCAAAGCATTTCTTGAAGTCTTGTTGGTTGTTATTATGTTATCTAGGAACCCGTGATTGCAGTTTTCATCAACTGTACAATGACTATTGGATCCACTTGATTATCGTGTGGCCATTAGGCCCAATACAGATTTGGTTCTCAGAGTTTTCATAAAACCCAACATATGTAAGAAAGGTTTTCCTTGTGGTATATTTGACTTAAGAAAAAAAAAAAATGAAAGAATGAAGTAACATGATACAAGCGACGTATAACTGCAGAACATAATAACAAGCTAAGTGTTTCATGGAAATATGGTTTGCCCAAAACTTCGAGATGCTTACAGCTTACTCTTATCCAGTGTTATGGAACGATCCATACCAGGAGGCACACATGTCGGCAAAAAATAGCATCACAAGATTAAAGAAAGCTTGACTGGAACACACTAAAATGCAAAAGTAGATCATGGTTATGCAACTTACCAAAAATGCGCAAGTGCATATAAGTAGGAGGGTTAAAACTTCCGGTCAATACTAAAACTGTATAGAGTTTGCCCCTGCTATAGAAAGTGAGACAGAGACAGACAAAGAGTATGTTGAAGCAATAACGCATCAAACTCCCATTCAATTACCAGTGGACGAAAGTGCAGGAATACTGCAAAAGCAATCAAGCATTTAACTAAGTACTTACTTCGTTCGCGTTTCGAGCGATGCTACTTGCTCCATATAAGTAGGAGGGTTAAAACTTCCGGTCAATACTAAAACTGTATAGATTTTGCCCCTGCTATAGAAAGTGAGACAGAGACAGACAAAGAGCATGAAGCAATAACGCATCAAACTCCCATTCAATTACCAGTGGATGAAAGTGCAGGAATACTGCAAAAGCAATCAAGCATTTAACTAAGTACTTACTTCGTTCGCGTTTCGAGCGATGCTACTTGCTCCAAAGTTCCACCGATATTTTATTCAAAGGCAGACCAATATTTACATTACCTAAAGACAGAACACCATAAATAGTCTTTAGCAGCGAAATTTGCACCTCAACTCTTCAGTTCATAATCAAATAAAAACTAGCAATCGAGAGGAGAGTGTTTGTCCTTGAAAAATATGTGCACCGAAATTGAAAATTTGCAGAAGAGCATCGCAATACCTGAAAAAATTTGGGTCTATTCCTATGAGCTTAGCGATCAAATGAGAACCAATGCGGGTGATAACAAGTTGAAGGAGCCAAGCAGGTGGTTGATCAACCTTGGTTTGAAAACTTAGTGAGCTTCAAAAATATGTTCAACCTTAGCTTATTAAAAGGACGATATCTCCAATCGAGCCGAACATGAGGTGAACTCGAGTAGCTAGAGTTTTTTATACATCATCATACGTCAAACAAGCCGAGTAAAAGTTTATTCGCGCTTGGTTTGACTCGTTAAAGAGCATCATAAAATGTTCAAGCTTCCTTTGCTTATTTAACAAACCTTTCTTCGACGTGAGAAGCGAACACGAGCTTAAACTCTAATATGTTGGTTCGTTTAGTAGCCTAAGAACCACTGATTGTGCCATAAATTATCATCTTTTTTACCCATTTATCAATAACAAGTCCCATATAAAAAAATAATATATACATTCAAATTCTCACATACAGAGTTCAGATGTACAACTAACCTGACATTTTTGGACTCTCAAGCGCCAGATTTCACAAGGCAAGGTTGGAATAAATGAAATCTCCTGCGACCATCGTTGGAGATTAGACGTCGGAGATGATGGACGGTGGCCGATCGAGCTTCGGATGATGGAGGTCGGAGATTCTCCTCGCTGCCGATCGACATTGTTTCAGTGGAACAGGAACGTAAAATAAATAAAAAAGGAACGACGTTAATGGTCTGGGGTTTTGATTCTGTGAAACCACTCTCATTTTAAGAACCAAAAATGCACCAAGATCAACTACTAATTTATAACCAAATTATATGAAACTAATACATGATAAGTAATCTAGCGAATTCTACCAAATGAATGTTTGAGATCAATGAAATATGATTTAGATTGATAGAAACTGTCCGTGGAAGAAACTAAACAAAACTACGCCGTTTAGAGACCTAGAACAGGTGTTGTGGTTCTGATTCAGTGTAACTAAACCCATTTTAAGAAACAAAAAAGTATTGCGATAAAGTACCAATTTAAATACAAAAAAAAATGAAATTTTTCCTGGATATACATTATGACAATATCTACGAGATTAATGTATCGGATTAATTAAATATGGCTAATATATGTAGAAAGTGTGAAAGGATTGAGAAACTACAATGCTCTAATGAAACGACATCGTTTTAATGGTATGACATAGGTTCAACCAGTGTCATCTATTTTAATTTTAATTATTTTAATGAGAAACTACAATGAAACAACGTCGTTTAATGGTATGATTTAGGTTGAATCTGCGTCACTTATTTTAATTTTAATTTCAATATCAGAAATGTGAAGAGAGAGAGAGGGAGACAGAGAGGAGAGAGAGAGAGAGGGGACTGGCCGTTTCAAGAGAGAGAGAGCTTCGATTTTTGGGTCTGTTGCGGAGTGAATCTGAGCTCCGTGGGCGGTTGGAAAATGTGACGAGAGAGAGAGAGAGAGAGAGAGAATTGAAATCCGCAACAAATTCTTATTCTTCTCACAATTTGGAAGGTTGTTTACTCGTTTCCAGTTCTTTTCATTTCCAGTTCATTCAATCGATTTTGATCATAATACGATTTTCATCTGTTTTGATTTTGCATATTTCTCATTGAACCTGTTCTGGTATTTCTCCAAAAGCAGAGAAGATAAGCCGTATAGCTGCCTGGAAGTAATCAGACGACCACCGGCGTGAAATAGACCCCGTTGTGGATTCCGGCAGCAAGTCTCCTTCGACGGTGAGAAGTAATCGGAGTCGGCGTGAAATCGACCCCGTTGGTTGTGTCCTTTTTACTCTTTCTTCTGTTTGGTTGCTTAGAATCGACCCTAACGTTGGTTATTTTGAACCTGAATTGGTGGGGTTAAAAGTAGTTTGTTTGTGTTTAATTGAGTGAGTTTTTGTTTGTTTTTCTTGGTTCATCAAGATTGAGATACGAATGATTCAGAATTTTTTGTTTTCTTTTCTTTTGAAGCATATTCTTGGCATTTGGCAATTACTGAAATAGCACATACTATGATTCTCTTTTCTATTTCTTTGATATCATCGCATTTTCAGAGACTATAATGCAAGTGATCTTTCTTTGTTTGATCAACAAAGTGATCTTTCAGTTACACAGAGTGATGGGAATTTTAGTTTCTGGGTGTTTTGTGTATCTGATTGAAATTCATGAGCTGTTTTCTTTAGATGATCTAATGTAAGCACTCCTCTGAAATCTGTACTAAAATTGCGTGGTAACTGTTTGATAGAATGCGTGAACCAAATTTCAGTTTGAATGCTCCAAAAAAATACGGTTTCCTATTCTGGGCTTCACCACAGTTTTGGTTACCGCTTAGTTGGTTTTGTTTTGGTTTCATGATTTTTAAGATATCTTAACTTACGCTGATTGAAAAATGCTCATTCTCTCGAAACTGTCACTGAAAAAATGCTTCGTGAAGAACTTCTTTCGCCATTTCTTCGCGAGTTCAGTAATTTCGGCTATGTTTCTATGTTTCTCCGTGATTTCGTATCAAAAGGAGGCTATTAACCATGGCCAAGGCAGTAAAAGATGTAATGCCAAAGTAATTGAGACAAGAGCAAACACTTAATGTGTACAATATTGAACTTCTTGTTGATCTCGTGCATTTATATTTGTATGCAGGTTTCTTAGGACATGACAAAAGGTAAAGCAGGTAAGAAGGTAGGATTAAACAAAATGCCGGTAACAAGAAAAAAGGCAAGTGCCATAACAGTTGAGATGGACCTTGGGAAATTTGAGGGTCGTGTTGTAACGGTGGAAAGATATGTCAAATTGGAACGATTGAATTGTGCCACCATTCCGGGAAAAATCAAGGATCTAAAGCTTATGAGGTTAAGAAATAGAGTTGGGTTCGCAAATGTCGCATTAGTCCGAGAGTTTTTTTCCCGGAATCAGGAAGGAGTCTATTAAACCGAATGACCTGGTGTTGACCTCAGTGGTGAGGGGAAAAAGCTCCACTTTAGTGCGGATGGAATTGCAGATTTCTTAAACATCCCACGCCCTAACCTGTATGATATAAGGCAGTATCCCTACTTTTCAAACATGAAGCCACTCACCAATGACAAACTTTTCGAAGCATTGTACGTTGAGGGAGTTGCCCCAGAGAAGGAGAAGTGGTTTGTCAAGTTTTTGAAGCAAGATATTGATGTTCTCCATCACATTTTGTGGTGAAATTTGGACCCTAGGAGCCTAGAGCATTTTTGTTGGATGTTGTGAATGAAGGATACAAGCCTGATGTGGTTAAAATAATATGGCAGGTTGTGGAGGCAGCTTACAGTAGTGACCATAGGAGCGCAGCCCTACTTTTTGGGTTGATACTTACCCAATGGATGGAGCATTGTGAAGTTCTGTGTCGGGCAGGAAAGGATTCAAGAAACAGATTTCCTACATAGGCTGTGGCACGCTCAATAGATCACAGGACAGAGTCGTAACCATCACGCGGGCAAAGATAAAGTCCCTTGAAAACATGTCTTGCTTTGTTGAGAAAGATGGACTTGGAACATACTACGATAAACACAGACATCAAGTATTTGAAGAAAGCTCTCAAGTGTGATGAAAATGAAGAACCCTAGGATGACAATGAAGAGGATGATGGTT
>JAXBDA010010403.1:0-10587 GCA_036023075.1 Gaultheria prostrata
ATATATACCGTCTACAAAAAATTGTTTGGATCGAACTCTTCTTGGTCTTTTTTTTGGCTAATTTCCTCGCGGAGACCCTTAAAAATATATTTTGAATACATTGAATAGTTTGGATTATTAAAATATGACCGAGAGAGGGGAGGCCCGCACCGTAGCAAAGTAAGGTATCCCTTCTTTTAATCCCTACCTATATCTATAGATATGTATATATTTGTGTACTTTCTTTACATTTTAACAACACTCGAATAGCACCATTGCAACACTCATTAACTTAACAACACATTTGTTATAACAACACAAAAACGATACCCACTTTTTACACTTTTGTGTCCTATAACACCATATTTTAACCCAACGATTGGGGATGCCCTAACACTAACTCTGCCATCACTACTAAGACTGTAAATAGGGCTGCAAAAGAGCCGAATCGAGGCGAACTTTAGAGTTTTCAGGTTCGTTCATTAAGTTTTTAAGCGAACTCGAGCCAAGCTAGAACTGCATGAAAATTTGACCAGCCGAGCTTTCCTAGGTTTGAGTCGAACTTGAACGTGTTCACGAGCCTTAAAATGTCAAAAATATTAAATATTTATGCTCTTATACAGGGGTCTAGAACTACTAATAAAAAATTTATTTTGTACATAAATAAGTTCATATATATACAAAATTATAAAAAACATATTAAAATGTAAGTATATAGTACTATTAAAGGTTTATACATGTACAAGTTTTAAAAGTTTCATTATGTACATGTAAAATTTTATACATATAGGTTATATGTGAAAATTTATGAGATATATACATGTACTCCAGGTTCGCGAGCCTAACCGAGCCGAATACTATCAGGTTCAAGTTCGGCTCATTTAATAATTGAGCCTAAAATTGAGATCCAGGTTCAGTTCGTGTAGTATCCGAATCGAACTCGAACGAGCCTTTACCGAGTCGAGCCTCGAACAGTTCACGAACGGCTCGGTTCATCTGCAGTTGATAAACGAACTGAACCTGAACTTAACAATATTCGGCTCGATTAGGCTCGTGAACTTAGAATATGTGTATATCTCATAAAAATTTCATATATAATCTTGAATATGTATAAACTTTCCCATATATATAATTATAATTTTATAATTTTTTTTTATCAGCAAAAAAAATTATTAAAAAACTCGACAAGGGTAATCTATAATTTATAAATTTATAAAAGTATTATAAACTTAAATTTTATATATGTATTGACTTCTTTATGTACAAAATAAAAAAATTATTTGAAGTTCTAGAGTCGTACGAGAGCATAAGTATCTAATATTTTTGACTCATTAAGGCTCATGAATAAGTTCGGGTTTGCGCTAAACCTCAGCAAGCATGGCTCGAGCTCAGCTCGTTAAATTTTAATGGAGTACTTCGAGCTCGGCTCGAGTTCGTTTAAAAACTTAATAAACGAACCAGAACATTCTAAAGCTTGACTCGATTCGGCTCGTTTACAACCCTAATCACTACTCACTTGCCAACTTTTGCTACCTGAAAATCCTGAAGGAACTGACCGAAGGGTACCGAAGGTGCACAGACTGGTTTGTGAGATCCAATTTCGGGCTGCGCTCAAAAGATTCGATCCGTTCATTAATTTTAAAATATTTTTTCGAGTTGCCTAGTGAAAAACAAGCTCAATTGGATAACTATAAGGCTTGATACAATGAATTCAAATTTTTTTTCCAGAATTCAGGATCTTGATTTCTGAATGAAAAATGGGTACATTAGACCAAGTCTTTACATTTATCCAATTGAGCTGATTTTTCACTAGGTTACTCGAAAAACTATTTTAAAATTAATGAACGACTTGGATCTTTTATGCGGGCCCCAAAAATAAGCCGCACAAACCTGTCTGTGCACCGTCGATACATCGGTACCAAAAAGAGGCTTGCTACTAAACCCAAGTGTACACGTATCTCTCTCCCGTCCGAATCTCTCTCTCATAATTCCTATGTCTGCCACATCCCTTCATGCAGCATATCAATTTCTCCTCTTCAACAAGCAAGGCATGGCATACCACTACCTCTCATCCGAATTTAACACCTAGGGAGCAACAAATGATACAAAGAAAAGAAAAAGAAGAGACATGCCGACAGTTTTACAAATATGGTTTTAATATAATTTCCTTCCCTTTTTTTTATACGGCATTATAGAAAAAAAAAATCCGGAATGTTACAAATTTGGGTAGGGCAGATGCCAAAGCTCATCAGCCCCCAGTCCGTCCCTGAGCTCGGTTAACCGTGTGGACCGCGGTTGACGTTATAATCACATAATGTATCTGTCCATTTGTATGTATGCAGAGGGGGCCTCTCTATATACATATCTGATCAGTCCTCATCTACAATGGTGAATGTATTGTGGAATTGTGGTCTACCACAAAGTCTCGATCCTATCTTGACTTCTTTCCGAAAAAATAATGCAGAAAAGGAACTGATTGAATGGTTCAATTTGAATCTAGTCCTATAAATGAAACAGTGAATTTCAACCACTGGCTAGTGGCTATGCGAGCTTTTACATGCGTGCGTATGGGTTAGAGCAGAATGCTTCATCTTTGATAAGATAAAATCCTTTAATGAGTGAGAGAGGGAGAGATCTAGAGAGAGATTGTAGTTGATAACATCACATGATGCCCTGCGATACATATGCATCGTTTTTTTTTTTTTTTTTCATCTAGACGAAAGTCTGTACAAAAAATTGGATTAGTATATATTGGAAGAAGAATTAAACTCCGGACCTTTTTTTTTGGACACATAAGTGCCCAGCTGATGCCATCAAGGATAGAGCCAAGGGGAATAAAAAATATAATTATTACATAAAAAATAATTTTTATCTCTGAATTATATAGGCTCGCCACCACTAGATTTTTTTAATTTTTCATCCTCATAATGCAGTTTGTCTTTTTATATTTTAAGTACATATTTTCACCACCACAAAAGTCAAATCCTGGCTCCGTCCCTGGATGCCATGAATGGGCTTGTATGGAGAACACTCTATGGAGCGGGGAAAATCCAATAGTGCAAGTGATGGGGTGTGCCCACTGCAAGGTGATGAAAGTGAATGGAACACATGTTGCACATAATTGACTCGTCGGGGAGCTTGGTGCAAGTGAATGGGTATATTAGCTCTCAATGGAGTATGATGGATGACTCAAAATCGATGGAGTGGATATCCAAGTGACTCCCAATGAAGCAAAAGTGGCTCGATGTGGGAGTACTGTAATGTGTAGCTCTGAATCGATGGAGTGGGTGTAGAAGAAGCCTAGTTCCAGAGATAGGGTTAGAGAGTAGTAAATTAGAATGAAGGGGAAGTTTGGACGCAAACAATAAAACGAGGCTCAATGTATGGTTCACACATGAGCGGGAAATTTGTTAGAACATGCGTGAACATTAAGTCTCACATTGAAAAAATATAAAAATGGTTTGACTTTAATATACAATTACGTGACTAACCACTTATGAGGCTTGGTTTTTTAAGTGAATGTAAATCATTTAATATATATTTGGCTCAAATGATGTGGCGGGCTCTCTGTAATTACTCACTAATTGATTGGGGCTTTGTGCACGCCGTGGATCAATGCATCGTACAAAACTCCCGACATCATTTACTTCTTTATAGTTCTACTCTCTTTGCCCCAACCTGCTTGCCCTTTATGGGGAGCGAATTTTTACGAGTAGAATTGTGGACAATTTAATTAGTATTGACTTTCTCATTTTATCCCTATTTAATTCTTTGTTGATATAACACCTTTTTTTTTGTTATCAAAAAGTAGATCATATACCATGAGAATAAAGTCAATAGTAAGGCCCAAAATGTCCAAGTATAACAAAAGTGCATAAAAGAGAAAACTCAGAAGGAAGGCCAAAAACAAATACTCCCTCCGTCCTTTTTTAAAGTGTGTTATCTGAAAATTCCAACTAATTTTCTCTCACATCAACTTTTACAACTTTTACATCTATTTTCCATTACTTACCATTATCAATATAATAATACCCACTAACTTTTTAAAAAGGAATATACTTTTAAGGGCAAAATAGAAAATATACCCATTAACTATTCAAAACACACACTTATTAAGGAACAGCCCAAAATGAAAATGTACACACTATAAAAGAGACGGAATGAGTATGACAAAAACCAACAAAAACTTCCAAACTGTCAATAAAACGTGCTTTGAGCCTTTATCCTCGGTCTCTAGCCATTATCAAAAGGATGTGAATAAAATAACACTTAAATGCTGAAAAGATATATATGGCAAAAAGTAATATTGCACAATTTTTTATGTTGGCTTTTTAAAATGAACATTTATTTTGGGACATCAATAAATGACAAAAGGCTATTTTAAAGGGTTGTTAAACATAATTCTTTACTTGCTGGAATAACCACCAGCTATTTTCTCTCTTCATACATCGATGATGATGACATTTTTTTTGTTTGTCATTCGTCATTCCTAATCTATTACATAAGGGGAGGGGGAATGAGACTCGATCTCAGGATACAGTGTGGGGCATTCAAGAACTCTACCGCATGAGCTAGCCACCACTTGCGATAACGATGAAGTTCAACAATCTATGTAGTGGGTGAACTTATCATGTGTATGGATATATCTGAATTCTATTGAAGTGCTGAAATAGGACAATAGAGTAAAAAATTCGATGTGTAACAGCGTAAGGTAAATGATTTTTACACTGCAGAAAATTTAAATGGGTAGGTGATGGAAGCGTTTGCATGTGATCTCCTGATAGCTGATGCAAGGCACCATAGAATAGCAAATCACCCCCTCACATTTGTTGAAACTTCGTTAAATATAGGTCAAGAGTACCGAAAAAGATATCAAAAATTTATTGGGTATTTTTGTGTCACCGCCACGTGATATCACAACCTTTTGCTATCTCACGTACAATTAAGTGCAGCACATCATTAAATGTATAGATCCCCGTGTATACTGATGGAGAACGTGTGTATGGAAGTCAACTTTGTAGCCACCAAGAAGATTGACGAGTATGAGGCATGCATTACGGGTTCTGAGGCTGTGTCAAAATGAATTTGTCAAAGTAATTTTTTGAGGTGCTATACAGTGTCAAAAAGTCAATAAATAATAGCCAATATTGTTGTATTGGTTTGGTGTCCATTTGGCACAATGTCAAAGACAATCCATCTCAATTCATAACATTTATGCTTTTCAACTCATCCCTGAAATCCACGTACTCTTCCCATGCATCCGTTTAAATTTCACAAATCGCACAACCAAAAGTATTCCTGCAATTCTTTGGAGAAAATGAGAAGTTATTCAATGGTAGTGATCACCAAAACCCATAGCTCTAAATCACAATCGACGCTCGAACCGTGATTTCACTTGTGGGAGAACCAGGAGATAACCGAGTTGACCTATTGTGTGAAAGTAAAAGCTAATGATAAGGTAATTAGTATAGTTCATAATCAACAAAAGAGAATGGGATTTGACATAAATCATGTCTTGATGTGTCCCAAGCAAAACAATAATGAATTAAAAATATTGCAATAAAATGCAAGCCCTTTCTCTGCATATGATTATTGGTTCCAACATGGGTGCTCTCCACATATTTTCTTCTCCTCAATCAACATGATAAAACCAACAAACCCCAGCTGGTTGGCCTGGTAGTAAAGTCATGGAACTTCTCAAGTGCTATAAATTTCTTTGGTGTTAATCTATATAAAGTTCTGTTCCGATTATAATTGGGCTCCCGATAAATGTGCAGTGAAATTAATTGGACTCGTGAGATTGGTCAAGGTGTGTGTAAATTGACTCGGACACCTGATTTATCAAACGAAAATATAATAAAACCAATAAAGAGGTCAATCATGCGAGACGCACATCTTTCATGTGCTTATTAAAGCCTCTTGATTCGCTCCTACTACAGTTCCAAATCTGTGAAATGATTTGTAGGTCTCACAATATGATGCACCGGTACAAGATTGATCAAAATCCATACTCACATTTTTTGCCTGCAGAGAAGGATATTCATCTTTCGTATATAATTCTTCTGGTTAGAGTTCATGTACTGCGTTAATGCACTACGGGTATAGTGCGCTGTTGGGAACATGTGTGAAAGATTGAGTTCCACATTCGATAAATAGAAAAAGAGTTGGACCTTAATATACAATTGGATGACTCACCACTTACAAGGCTTAGGCTTTTAAGTGGATATTGGTCATTCAATATATATTGGGTCAACGTGATGTGGTGGACTCCGTGGATAGTACCCAACGGATTGGGCCTACGCGCACATGGGAAAGACCTCAATGGATTAGACTCCTAACAATTGGTATGAGAGCCGATGGCTAACACTCTATGGGCGGACTCTCCTAGAAGCATGGGGGTTGTGGGCTTGCACGAAGACTCTCAGAGGAGCAAGAAAATCCATTACAGCTCTCGATGTAGTAAGAAAATTCCTGGTGCGTACGGCAGGTGGCTCTCGATGGAGTGGGTACTCTCGATAGAGCAAGAAAATTTCTGGTGTGTGTGGCACATGGCTCGCAAGCAAGGTGGTTCTCATGAAGTATGGTGACTCTCGAAGGAGTGGGTGCGGTAAATAAGCTCTGGTTCGGACAAGGTGTTGGAAAGATAGATCAAGAATTAAGGTTAGTCAAGTAGATCAAATCGAGAGGGAGGTAGACCCAATGCATGGTTCACATATAACGGGGAGATTGTTGGGAATATGTGTAAAAGAATGATAGAAAAATAGTTGGACCTTAATATACAATTGGATGACTCACCACTTACAATTAAGGCTTAGCCTTTTAAGTAGATATGGGTCATTCAATTTATATTAGGTACAGATGATATGGTGGATTCCATGGATACTCCCCAACAGATTAGGCCTATACGCACACAGAAAGAATCTCAGGCGAACCAGACTCCCAAAATGCGCTTCGATGGGCCCTACATAGTTAATCAGACATTCATAACCACATGTTCAAGATAAATTGTTTTTAAATTCATACTAACAATCCACTTTTGGATAATACATGTTAGATAAAAAAATTAAGGCAATGTACTAATGATATCCGATCAATCTAATTTAACTCTTTTACGGGATAACCTACTCACCTAAAGCTAAGGGTGAAATTTCACGGAGACCCCTTCATTTATGTCTGTTTCCCACGGTGATGTTAGGGAGGTGACAAAAATACCCTTGTTGTTCAATATATACATACATACCTCTCTCTCTCTCTCTCTCTCTCTCTCTCTCTCTCTCCCACACAAATTAAATTAAATTACCATTATTTTAAACACCCATCTCATCTCTATCTCTTCCCTCCATCTAGGCTAATAGTAATCCAAATCAAACCTAGTTCTTTATTTCTCCAATCCCCCAACAAATTAAAACAATCTTTCAAACACTTTATGAGCAACGAAATACATTATTGACATCAATCGCAATTAATTCAAAGCAAAAAAATTCAATAATTGAGTTTTCACCTCAAAATCAAAGCAACTACAAACCCATTAAAATTTCATCGCATTTCACCCGCCCCACCCTAGGTGAATGAACCCCTCTGCAATTCCTTCCTTTGACCTTACCCAACCCGTCCCCTTGGCCCTACGAGCAATGTTGGAAAGCTTGATCAGTATGATACCAAATGGTGTTGCTATTGTTTTGGGATCACTGTGAAGAAGTTTAAGGGCAAGGGATGGAGAGAGAAGTTATCGCTCAAGTCTATTTCCAAATTCATAATCGACCCTACGATGTAATTGAGATTTGGAAAAAGGTTGTACCAACAAAGAGAGAGAGAGAGAGAGAGAGAGAGAGAGAGAGAGATAGGGAGAAAGATGGTGTGTACGTATAATGGTATCAACAAATGATGGATGAGAGAAGGGTTCAATTTGTTAGTTCACTCTATGACCTAGATGTAGAGGTGGTGGGTAGATGATGGGAGAGAAAGAGAGAGGGAGGAGAAAGAGGAAATAGAAGTGTATTCGGTCAATGTCGGCAATTTTTATAGAAGAGGGGGTTAGTGTGGGCGATTTTAATAGATTTAGAGTGTCAGTGTGAGCGATTTTAATAGATGCAGAGGGTCAGTGTGGGTAGAATCGTCATTTCCTTTATTATGTTAACAAAGATAGCCAATTTTTCATTCCATATAGACGAGGGGTCTATTTGGGCAGTTTTAAACTTTAATTAGGGAGTCTCCATGGAAAACAGGAATAGATAAGGGTGTCTCTGTGGAATTTCACTAACTTTAATATTTAAACTGTTCGCAAAAGTCTACAAATACAAACTACACCTCGTAGTGCATTAGCGAACCACGGGACCCAGTGAAAGATTTAGGCTAGGGTCAGTGACGGATTTACCTTATGACTAACTTTAAATAAACTAAAATCGGAGTATCATTTTCTTCCCACGAACAGTGTAACAACCAGTCATTAGCCTAACAACGTGGCTCAAAAGGTTAACTTTGTGTTATACATGATCTGTAGCTACTCACAATTCGTTATATAATATGTGGCATGTAAAGACCTGTAAAATTTAATCATTTTTCCGGAAATAAAGTTGGGGAAATGTGGGAAGTGGTTTAAAATGTCTAAGTGTTAGATTATTTTTGTGTTATATGTTGATTAGGACCAAATTGCATTACACAAGTCACTATACGGGGGTGTGGTGTAATTTTTTCGAAATGTGTATAAGTGGTGTGAGAGAGGAGAGAGAAAATCAAATCCCCTCCCCTCCCACATTGGCCGACCTCCTTCTCTCTCATTATCCCTCCAATTTTTTCAACTTTCTTCACCAAAATCTCAACTTCCACTCAATTCCTCCAAGATCCATACCAAGATCGGTCAACCACACGCATTCTAGTACCCGGGTCTCGCTTATTGAACTCCGGAAGGTGGAAATTTCGGTAGAGCTCATTTGGGAAAAGCTAGGGTTTGCAAAATCATCAACTTGGAGCAAAACCTCACTTTGGTAGGGGAATTTGTATCTTTTCTAAGTGTAAATGTCATGTTTGTATGTGTATAGCTCTCCATTTGATCAATTTCCCTTATACTTTATCAAATCTCTTGAGAAAATCGTTTTTTAGTTAAGCTTGTGTTGGGATAATGACTTGATCTTGCTCTCATATGAATTCCGTCTTAATTTGGTGGATATCTCACCCTAGTGTAGCTTGATTTTATGATAACACTTGTAATTTGTATGAAACCCACTTTGGATCCATTTTCTCGTCATTTTGCTTTGAGAGATATCTTGTTTTATGTTGATTATTGTTTCCCTACTCAAATTAGTTGCTGAATCGTCTCCCTCTAGCTTATGGCATTCATATTTGGCCTTGGAATAGCTTGATTTGGTGTCCAACTGAATTTTCCCCAAAATGGGATTTTTGGGCAATTTTGATAGATTGTAGGCCGGTTAGTATTATGTCTTCCGGTCCATTCCTTCACACTTGTTTGGTCCTCGAACGTGTTTTTCACTTGTATAACGTGATTTCCTACCCCGGTAACACCTACGAACTTATTGATAATGGGGAATGCTTGACGATGTTTGTGTTAACTTGTTGGTTGATCTAGTGAGGGCGTGGTACATGAATTGACACTTTGCTTTGCCCTTATATTGAGTTGAGAGTCCGAGATACTTATGAAAGGACGATATGACACATGAGTTATGTTTGACACAAGATTGACATTGGAACTTGTTAAATGGAATTGAGAACTTAAAACATGTGATACGGGGTCGAAAGATAACCCGGAATGATACTCAGACCATCCTGTTAACATGTCGCGAGGAATATACCTTGGCCAAGGGGAAGATGATATGGGGTCGTAAAATAGCCCGGAACGATACTCGGGCCGTCCTATGGATGTGTCCCGGGGAATTTCTTAAATGGATAAATATAATGAACTTATGACATGATGAGATGAATGAGCTGGACACATTCGAGATGTCGGGTACGACGGGGTGTAAGTAGATGGAACCTAGAGACTTATAAGTTTGTCATCATCCTTTTGGTTCTTCTAATCCCTTGAACTTGTTGAATGATTATTGCTCTCCTTGTCTATGCCTCACTTGCATCTCATTGCATTTAGGATTGGTAGATTTTTCTCTACTAAGCTAGTGAGCTCATCCTTATAATTTCAGGTACCCAGCACGACGCATGATATGGATATGCTGGGAGTGCATGCATGCATCTTTTGAAAGCTTAACGGAGAAGTTAGAATATCATCTTGGAACTCTATTTTTGAAAGAGATGATTTTGTAACTTATTGATGTTCCATCTTTTGATTTGGTTGTGTAATAACTTAGAGACATGTTTATTTACATTTGGGGTATGGGTACCCGTAGACCATTGTAATTTGTTAGCTTTGACTGTGCGAGTCACACTTTGACCTTTGACTTGACCGTGGAGTTTATTGACTTCCACATGGATATATATATTATATCATCTTTTGAAATTGAGGACGTGTCACACCCTCGATTTTCAACATAAATAATCAAACATTTACTCTTCAGAACATTACGGAAATCCACCTTACAACTTCCCAAAAAAACTAACTTACATTGTCAATTTCATTGTACAAGGTCAAGAGCTAAGTCG
>JAXBDA010010404.1:0-10581 GCA_036023075.1 Gaultheria prostrata
AGACATGAGGGAGGTGATTTGAGGTGAAATGGGAATCTGATGGTTAATGGGGTGTTACGGGTAAATAGGTTGGCATAGCCTTAGGACTATTTTGGGCATAAAGTATCTATGCATATGTAAAAGAATATAAATGGGTTTACGGCTGGAGGTTAGATGATTAGGTACGGTGCGTACACAACACTCACTCGTGTACTCACAAGTTGAACGCGTAGAAAATATACGAGATGCCAACAATAAAAAAAATGTTCTAAAACGAAATTTCATGCAAGAAAATGCTATTCAAAAATCCGGACCGTTACAGTCTCTAGGGGCCGCTCACCAGAAACCCCTCTTCTAAGGAATGACGGTTCCAAAGGATGAACCAAGTGACTAACTAGGACGATCTTGATTTTATTGGGGCTTAAGACAAAAGAGCACAGGTGAAGTAATTTACATTTTCAAGACCAAAATATGATTGATAAAAAAAAAAAAAAAAGCAAAATAGGAAATATGTAAGTGTTTTTTGATAAGTGAAGTATGTAAGTTATCTTTTTAAAAATAAATATCAGCAAGAAAAAAAATAAAAAAATAGCTAAACATTGTGTTCACATCTAACCTTAATTTAAAACAATTTTTGTTTTTCTCTTAACTTAAATCTTTACAAATACTATTCATCATCAACAAGTGACTTGGAAGTCAAAACTGGGGGAAAATGGTCAAGGCCATATTAGTACTCTTCACGCGCCATTAAAAGAGAGTCAAATGATACATCCTTCCGGCTGAGAAAGTTTTGGGTGCAAATACTGTACCGCACTTGTGGTGCTGAATTGCTCATCTCGACCGTCCAAAATACTTATGGATAGTGGCGTAGCCAAAAATTTGGGTGAGTGAGGGCACAATTCATAAAGGCAAGTATTTTTGTTGTGAAAAAAAAAATCTCTTCTTAAAGAATCTAACATATCTTAATTTTTATTTGAAATGAGTCTCGCTTGACTTACATTATATGGACAGATATACCTCTTTGCCTATTTGGTTGTACTCTTTGACTTCCAAGGGAGAGGTCTCCGGTTCAAGCCAGTGGAGGTCTAGTGAATTGAGACTTGTTTGTGAGTAATTAGTTATTAAGTGGCTCTGGGGCATCACTATGTGATGCTCTAACTTCATTGTCAATGAATTTTTTATGAATTTTCATCACATATTCAAGTAAAACTCATATAGTTAGTCTAGAGTCCTATATAATTATGCACAGGAGAATTATATTATAACACCAAGTAATGACGCCACAAGAGCACTAATTAATTTTTTGTATAAAAAGAAAAGTGATGTACCAATTTATATTTATCTACAAAAATGCAAATAAAAAATTTCCCAAACATCCAGTGTGGGCCCAGCCCCACACTGGTCTACATGTGGCTCCGCCACTGCTTTTGAACGACTCAGATTTCTCTCTCTCTCTCTCTCTCTCTAAAATTCAAACTGTCCAAAATATTTTTAAAACGATTAAGATTAAAATACGGGTATCGGCACGTGGTACCCAGCTTTCTCCTTCGGGCTGGCCGTAGAATTTTTTTATATGTGTAATGCAAACTCAGGCCCCATTCCACTAACTTAAAAAACCAAAAGCCAGCTTATTGCGTTTTTCGAGAAAAGTCATCACTCACAATACATCACCTAAAAAATTATAAAATGCCAACGTGTATTTCAAGCTCTCACATAAAAAAACTAAAAAGCCAAAATACCAAAAAAGCAAGTTAGTGGCACACCCCTCACAATGTGTAATGCAGACCCAAAAAACAAAACAAAGGCTCAATAAAAGCAATAATGCTACTCACACAGCAATGCAATAAAAGTTAGGAACACCGTGGACAATCTCTCCTGGGATGAGCCCAGTTGCATTAGTAAACAGGGACCAACCAACCAACCCACCCACCCACCCCCCCAGTCCTCGCTTCGAGTCCCCGCCTCTCCTGTCCGGTCGGTGCAGACTAGCAAGGGGCCCGCATTGCTACTTTAGACTGAGCTTTCATTACGCCAATATTTTCCGATACTCTGTATTTTCGTCACGCTTTTCAAAATAAGTTATTTTCGTTGTATTATATTATAAAAATATCATTTAGCAGAAACGACACACACTTTTGACTACAGTGGAAGGATTGTATTTTTAGTGGAAATTCAGCCTTTGCGATGTAATTTTTTTTTCAATGGCGAGATGTGTCTTGACCAATTTACGCTCACTTCAACTATTCCTCTTACCGGTCCAGTCAAAGACAGACTATTCACGACAGAACTATGGGATTCACTAGAGAGGCGGTGTCTAGCTTCAAGAAGCTATCAAGTTTCGAACTCAGCATGTCTAGATTTACAACTCATCGATGCTGCTAAATTTTTTAATGGAATGACATCCTCCATAAATAATCTGGGAGATGGTCCTGTTATGCATATATGTGGGTTCCTTTGGTCTATGATCAAATCATAATTTTTTGATCGCTAAGGAACTCAAGACCTAACAAAAATCACGTTCGGATATAATTTGATAGGATTTGAAGTACATTTAATTTCAGAAGAATGGCTGAGTGGGATTTGATCCGCTGGTAACCTTTATTACAGATAAATTGCACGAGTATGCTTTGAAAATTGTACTAATCGTTTTAAATTTTGATTTCCATATTCCATATCATTCTTATTGGGCTCCAAATTTGACTTTTGAATGTGAACAATTATTTTAAGGGTCTTGCTATTGTGAGTCCATTGGGCTCACAATAAGTACAGAAAAAAACAAAAAGAACATGCACTCCAGTACATCTCTTAAATTTTTCAATATATTTACACAAACTTTTATACATTTTTCATACATTTCAATACTCTTTTTAAATCTAAACATAAATCTACTGAGCTTATTTTAGCATTTTCCTCAATGTGTAATTTTACATATTCAGAGTCAAGGTACCAATATATTGAATGAAAAAATTACACAAAAATCCTCATTGGATAACCATTTTTCAATTGTACCACCAACATCTTTAAAGAGTCACAAAATCGTTCCTATAAGATGCTTTCACTATCAATTCTTATTTTGTGCTCGTACACTTAAATCTCAATACATCAACATAAAATAAAAAAATCAAGAAAAATTAATTTATTTTAAAAATACCTTAGTGGAACAAACTTAAAATATTTTTAAAAGACACTTGTGAGCAAATTTGCAGTGCCGAGTGGATACCATGTGGTACCTGTGTGTGTGATCTGGGCCGTCCATTTCGATTTTGGACGGTCCAGATTTTGGAGAGAGAAACATGAGGGAGAAAGGGGGGAGACAGGAGGAGAGTGAGAGTTTCAATCTCGGCCGTCTAATATACTTTTGGAAGATCCGGATACAATATTCGGATACCATATAAGTTCGACCCAGTGGTACCCGTTCCATACCCAATTTTTTTTCCTTGTTAGCATTAGGTAATTCTTCCCCATAAGCATCTTCCTTTTTTCGGTTATTTTTTTTCCACTTTCCTCATTTTCTCTCTCTACACCTAAACACACACACTCTCTCTCTCTAGATGCAGAGGACCTGTTCTCCGTCGCCGCTATGCCTTCTCCCCCGCCACCTCCCTCTCTCTCCTCCCCACCCTCTACAACTCATCTGAACGACACATCCGACGTCTCAGCCGAGCGCCGGTTTCGTGAGGCAGAGGAGCGGCTAAGGGAGGCTATCGAAGAGCTGCAGCGACGCCAGCGCAGCGCAAGGCAGCTCCACCAGCCGCCATGCGACCACGCCGACGAGTCATGTGTTGCCAACGCGATAGGAAACCTATGCCAGAGCTTCCTCCTGTCTTACGGTGTTCGCGTTGGCATCGGAATTTTGCTCCGCGCTTTTAAGCTCGCTCGTCGGAAATCCTATTCGTCCCTTCTTGATCTCAAGGTCTGGATTTATGCTCAATTATTTTTTTCTTTCAAATTAGATTTAATTTTTTGAGGGGATGTGATTGATTTATTATTTTGTCAATTGGATCTGATTTGAATTGAAAAACTTCATCCGTTTGGTACTAGCTGACTATCGGATATATTTTTCAATTCCATTTTGATGGTGGGCAGTTTCAACTCGCATGCATTCTGGTTTCCACACAAGGCAATACTGTGTGTAATTTAATGGAGATATTCATCTTTCGACTCAATATGTGTGTTAGCAATCGTCGAAATGGTTTCAAGGCAAGAACTAAGGACAGGACCATTTGATTGGCCCGATTAGACATGAGATTAAATTACAAATTGTTGAGGAATCGGCCCAAGTGACAAGCTCACAACACGCGAGTAATAATCAAGAAACAAAACAGAGAATGCAAGACACAAAGATTTTTACCCGATTCCTCACTATGTAGTTGAGGACATTCATGGTTTACACTAGTTTCCACTATGTATCAAATGATGAATGGAGACTACAAGTTACGTTGACTGCGTATAGAAAAGTATTTATAACCTAGAGTTTATAGTTTCAATTACCCTAATATCTCTATCAGTGTGAAGGTCGAACCTGAATAGTTAGCAAAGCGCAAATTAAACCGAATCAGGTTTCACAAATTCGACACAAATCTCATGTCAGGTCATGTCCAGTGTGTGAAATGTGAATGTTACAGTTGAGCTAGGAATGGCTTATCCTTTGGACAAACAAATTTGCATAATTAAGCGACATGATGTACAATATCATCAGAGGTTGGATATGATGGGCAGATGGGGGCATTCATTGTCCTGTATTTGATTTCTAGCAATAAGACGAGGGATACAAGTTCAGCAGTATATGCTAGGTTGGTCTTATCTTCCTCTTCTAGGATAAAGAGCATCGTTGCTTGTCATTAATGTGTTCCTCTAGGCATACATTTTGAGAATATTCCCATGTCCTAAAGGTTTGACTTTTTTCTTCCGTAGGACCTTGTCTCAGAAAAAAATCTGATAGTAAGAGAGGAAGCATGTCGAATTGGTTTACTTTTTGGAGGATTTACTGGATCATATCATGCCCTCCGATGTTTGTTGAGAAAGTTAAGAAAGAAAGAGACACCAGTGAATGCGTAAGTGTTATGAAGAAACATATTCTGTGTATATCTTTGCTTTTGGGTGATTGTAAATATTTTCTTTTCTAATATTGTTTTATGAATTTAAAAGCTCTTGATGCTTTGCTATATTCTGTTCCATGTATGTGACTTTGTTGAAGGGAATGATGGGGCAGGATTTTAGCAGGTTCAGTAGCAGGTTTGTCTATTTTAGCATTGGATGATTCAAATCGGCGGCGTACCCTTGCTTTGTATCTTTTGGCTAGGCTTGCTCAGGTAGATCTTTTATTTCTACATTTCCTTAGTTCCCTATCCATGTTACATGAAATGGTAGCAATCATTTTTGTCCATAACCTGGCTTTTCACTGTGATTATTCGTTATATCAGTGTGCTTATAACTCTGCAAAGTCAAAGAACAAGTTTCACCTCTGGGGAAGCCATTGGAGACATGGAGATTCTTTGCTTTTTTCTTTAGCTTGTGCACAGGTATCGTTTGTCTATCTGACCATCTTCTAAGTAGATGATGTTATTGTTGTAAATAAAGATGTTTTGGACAACTGCCCACCCTTGTTAGTTGGTTCTCATCTAAGCATAGGCATTGGATAAAGGTCGCACTTGCACCTAGTTCACAAAACTTCTGCTTATAACATGGTTTAAGAGTGGATATGTCTGTAAAAATATGGATGTTTACGCATACAAGTCCATTCGTTCGTTGGTTGTTGAATACTGTTTGTAGAGGTTCAATGCTGAAGTTTCATTTGAGCTTTTTAATAGGAAGGAAATTCGTCCATTTTTTGAAGTACTCGTCGAATATATTTATGCTGCCTCAACAAGAATTCACCCTTCTAGCATTATCGGTAAGCCAAATTCTTCCCAACCTAAGAAGCACGGACACTCTCCCAGGATAAACGAATCCGTATCCCCACGTATTGGACACCGATACGTTTCCGATACGTGATAATAGCTATCTGAATATTTAATTATTTTTTCTGAGTCAGATACGTTTTCTGATCCTCTAGGACACATTTTCCAATACGCTACCAATATGTTTTGGGACACTCTATGGGTCAAAATACAATTTTTAAAACTTGGAACGGGGTAAAACTGTAATTTTTAGATCCAAATAGAATAATAAAGCAATACCCAATAAGTAAGGGGTAAAAAGTGTAATAACACATAAATCAAACAAATAAATATCGTTCTACTTCTCCCTTCAACATTAAACCCATATCAACCCTAAAAAATTTTATTCTCAGTTTTCCTATTATCTTTTTCTGTTTTTTAATATTATATAACGTATCGTGTCCTAGTTTTTGGAAAAATTACGTATACGCGTATCCGTGCTTCTTAGAATCCCAACAGCCAAACTTGTTTCGTTGTTGTGGACAGCTCTACTTGTAGCAATGGTTTATTTATAATCCTTTCAAACAGCAATTAAAATATGATTTGGATTTCCAGATTTTTGCCAGCTTATAGGATCTTTGGATATCTTTTATGGTAAATTTGATTTCGTGTGTTGTCATCAATTTTCTTTATACCAGGTCATGTATGCTTTTGTAATGCGTCCAGAGAGCTTACCAAAATCATATCAAGATTTCATACAGAAAACCGGGCCAGTTGCGCAGCCTGTATATAAGGCTGTGAGGGATTGCTGCCGAGGTAGCCGCGTGGATGTTGCCTCACTATCTGCTTTCCTAGCAAGCAAAAAGGACCCCAACTTTGTGAAGTTGGAAGAGTTCCCTTCGATCATTCCTTGTTCAATAATTCATGCTCATACGAATTCATGTCTAGCTCAGAATGCTAATGCAGCGGCAGCAACTTTCAGAAAGACATTTCCGCTTTATTTCTCTTTGACTTTTGTGCCATTTGTGGTTCTGCGCTTGCAAAAGGTATGCCTATTACTACTTATTATAGTTGCATTATTTTAGGGTCTGCATGGAAGCTAAACTATTAGTTTGTGTAGCTGATAAGTTCATCGATGTCCTCACTGAATGCTAGATGTTCCGAAGGATTTGGCCTCCTTGAGTCGTGACTAGAACAGAAATAATGCATGTCCCTGTGAAAGGCATGCAAGCTATGTTTAGTTTTAACTAGTGTAATTTGATATAGCATTTGCATGTCACTACTAATGAATTTTAAGCTTTTGTGTTGCCTTCTACGATATTTGTTCACAATATGTAAGCCAATGAACCTGTACTCACTTGACATCAACCCAATTGATGTTTCTAGGACTAAGATCCAATAGCTTAGCTGATAATATAATTACAAACACTACCCGATCCAACAAATACTTTTGCCTTCTTACTGTCTCCTAATGTAAAACATGGAATCAATTACACCAATTGAATTCCATCTCAAAAGGGGGGAAATACGTATCATTTGTGAACCTGAAGCCATTGTGGTCCAAATAAGGGGCAAAACACCAACTCTTAAGTTTCTTGCTAAAGAAACACATTCAGATAACTTCAGCAAGAAGGATACTACGGTGAATGATTTAATTGTTTCACCCTGGTCTTACTGCTTGGATACATGGTGGCTGCTTTTCTTTTTGGGAGAACTACGTAATGTGTACATGTGAATAATTCAACGAATGTGTGATCCCGTGTGTAGAGTTTTTTAATCAATTCACAATGGACCTATGCTCCTTTTGTTGAATATGCACAAAACGGTTAATTTTTAGTTAATTACACAACAACAACAATAACAGAACCCATCTAGTCCCGAATCATTGGGGATATGGGCAGGGATGATTGGAGACAGACCTTACCTTTGGCAATATACACAAAGTGGCTGCCCTCAGAATGCCATTGAAATAGTGGCCCCCCCTAAAACCCCCAAGAACCGAGGAGCTACAGGGACGATTTGCTGCAAAACCATGCCCCCTAATCAAAGTCGAAAGGCATCAGGGAGGGCAGGCCTAGACAACCAAATCAATTTTTGTGCTCATTACTATACTTCATTCATGGTCCACAACATCTCACTAATGAGCGCACAATTTTTTTTTTAGTCAATTAGTCCAATCATAAAGTTCGTATGGTGGTTGATTAATCCACCTTCTATGGTTGTTGGGACCCTACTGTTATCATCCCAATAGAGCAATCTTGACTCCTTCCGCAATGCGGGGTGTTCTCTTTGTAGCATAAGAACCGTGAAGTATCCTACTGGCTGTATTATGTTGTTCTATCCCTTTACTAAGAATGGGACGTGGCTTAGTTTGCATTGACATATTATTTTCTCTGGGAGCTCTTTTGGGTTATTTAACACCGTGATTTATTTTTTGGATCCACTTTAGTTCAAGGATGCTCCTGTCCGCACGTGTTGGCTTGCTGTTAAAGGAGCTGTTCGATCAACATCATTTTTGTCGGCTTTTGTAGGATTATTTCAGGTAGGTCTTGGTTAAAATCTTGGGTGTATGCGTTGTCCAGAATTCGCACGACTAAAATTGTATACTTCTCTTTGGCATTGCTAGGCGGTTATATGTCTGCATAGAAAGGTGGCAACAAAGGACCACAAGCTCGTGTATTGGGTTGCTGGTGGGATTTCTGCCCTTTCTGTGTTACTAGAAAAGAAAGCTCGACGTGGAGAACTCGCGTTGTATGTTCTTCCTAGAGCTGGAGATTCTTTGTGGTATATATTAGTGAATCGCCATTTTCTTCCAGATATCAAGCATGCTGAGGTATAACTTTTTCCTGCTGGAATTTTCTTGCATTAACTTGGAACCATTCAGTAAACTTCTTTGTGCTTTTTTATTGGAACTAGGATTTACGTGCCTGCCTTATTTATCGAGCGTCCTGCATATTCATCAATTTTTTTCCTTTTATCTTACTCCCTTCATTCCTTAATGTTGGTCCCTTTTGGGGGATTCTAACTTGGGTGTTATTTTCTTTATTGCCCCTCATTCTAACCCATTTGAAGTTCAATCATAGATGTTTCCAAGGATTGAGGATAGTTTTGGAAAATATGCAATCTTAGATTCAAGACTTTGTAAAGAGCCATTAGCATTTTGAAACATCCCAAAATGGATTAATAGACTAGCAACTGGGAATGGAGGTAGTACTTCAATTGCCTGAAGCTCTGACAAAACGAAAGATGTCAATTCGTTGAAGTTGTCTGCTATAGTTTGTCATTTTCATTAATGCAAGAGGCTATGCGTGAAAGATGTACAGAACTATGGGAAAATGTATTGACATCTTAATGTATCAAGTACCCATGTCGGATAACTCCACACTCCGTGAAGGTTATGGGTAATTGTGCTAATAGGATATCCTCCAATAGGTAATTCACGATTTATCATAATTTTGCCAAAAAAAACTCTGATAATGTGCATGAAATGCTTGATAACTCATTGTGACCGTTTACTCTTTAAACACCATAATCATACTAGAGATATGAATATTTTGCTGTCTATGTATCTTAAGAATGGAAATTAGATGAATCCGACAATATGCACTCACACCCGATGTCCATTCCACATAATGTAGCTTTTGATTTGCGGCAAAGTTCACAAAGAATGGAGTTACTATTTTATTTAGTTTAATTTTGGGTACTGTTAGCTGCCAAAAATTGTCTCTTCCAACAGCACAAGAAAGGGACAATGCCTGAATTGTTGGTTTCCTTTCTGTTGTAGGTGGCCCTATTCTGTGCATGCATGGGGGGAATAATGTACTATTTAGAACATGAACCAGATACAATGGCTCCATTTCTCAGAGGCTTGATCCGGCGTTTCCTCGCAAGCAAAATCAGCAATCCGGGCCCTACTTCAAATCGAAGTGCTTCTTACTCATATTTACAAGCCCTGGATGTCATGAAAAAGCCAAAATTACAAGACAACCGAGATGCTGGATCTTCAGCTTCTGAGAAATACAATCTCGAAGCCATTCCTGGACTCTGAGAACATCTTTTTGCAATTTCTTATTCACCATTGTTGATTGGTTTCCTTCATCTCCAATTTGCTACCAGAGCAGCCAAGTTTTGGTACGATTCTATTGAGATCTCAACCGGAGGAAGTAAATGTATTGTCCGTCCTCCAGGTTGCAGTCAACATCATTGGATCCTTGAGATTTTAGTCCTCATTTTGGATCCTCCATTATTCCTAAAGATTGCCTTTTTCAACTAGTAGTGTCCTGCATGGAACATAAGTTGAAGACGACTAACTGACTTTATATGTTTGAATCCTGTTGTAGTTTGGCGAGCAATTGTTTTTTCTGCTTGTAAATATGAACACCTTGTACTGGTCTGATAATGGTCTCCCTGTTCTGGATGGAAGAAAAGATCGCTATCATTGCAGCACTAGTCATTTCGTTCTTAGATCGATTGCAATTGGCTATGACTACATGTCGAATTTATATGTATTTTCCTGAATTCTGAACGCGTAGGCATGATACGTCAATCTCCCTGTCCCAGTTTGTTAAACTATTGAGAGATTTGCGTTTTTTATGAATTAGTTATATCTTGTGTGGCATTTTAATTGGTTTCGAAAACGTTGTTTAATAAAGCATTTTAATTGGTTTCGAAAACGTTGTTTAATAAAACTATTGAGATATAGCAAGATCTATAATATGATATA
>JAXBDA010010405.1:0-10581 GCA_036023075.1 Gaultheria prostrata
TCCCAATTGGACTCAATGACTAAGATTGCCTAATTAGCTATTCATTACTTATCCATCACTTTGGCAACTTCAATCACGTGCACGGGAGTTGTGGCTACTGCCCGACCCACTTGGATTAATTTCATCATACAATTTCAGGCCATGTAAAATTCAGCATTGCACTTGTTAAATCCGACGACTGAAATATAAGCTATTACCACCTTTTTTCTGCAAATTAATAATTTAAAGTGAATTACCAAAAAGATAATAGAGTCAAATTAAGCACAATAAATGACTAACAATAGGCGAAATAGGGATTGCTACGTGTTAATATTTTGGGCTTATCATCTAACTTTTAAACAGACCCTTGACTTCTTATCAGAACAAAAAAGATTAAAAATAACAACAAAACAAAAATAAAATACAAATGATATTATTGGTGTGATATCGGTTGATAATAGTCACTTTTTTGGTGGGGTTTTAACCCCAACACCACTCCCCAAAGAATAGTACTCCCTCCATTACCAAATGATACTCCAATTCACTAGGAATTGACGTGTAATTTTGAACAATAACCTAAAATACTTTCGTTCTTTATTTTTTAAATTTATTGATACTAAATTAAAGAATCAATTGAGATTTTTAATCAGAGGTCAAGAAATTAAAAAAAAAAATCTATATGAAAAAAAGAAAATTAAAAAATTACATATATTTTCGTATGACTAGGAACATAAAAAGTACGAGTATATAATAGGATTTTCTTAAATAAAATAGTTGGGAGTTACAAAGTGTTGCTATCAACTAATATTCTGGCGACACGTTGTCGACTGCCTTGGTATCGACCCCATCTGATTACAACTCTAAAACGGAGAAACTCCTTCACTATCCCTCATTTCGCAAACCCTAATTTATCACTGCGGCCTCAATCTTGCAGTGTCAGTTTTGCTGCCGGTCGAACTCAGATCGCCGAAAATGGTGAGATTTATAAGCTCAAATTTTCATTATCTGTATATGTATATATTCATCTTCATGTATAGATACATACATACATACATACATTATGGATTTGATGGCGGTTGTTTCTGTTGGTTGTAGCCGTTCAAAAGATACGTGGAGATCGGAAGGGTCGCTCTCGTCAACTACGGCAAAGATTATGGAAAGCTTGTCGTCATTGTCGATGTCATCGATCAAAACAGGGTATGCACTTGGCTCCGATTTTGATTCTGAATGCTAATTTTCGATAAGTTGAAACTAGGGCAGCAAACGTGTTCACGTGTTCGAGCTTGGCTCGTTCAAAAGTAGTCTAGCTCAGCTTGGTTCGAGCTCGAGCCCAAACAATCGAGCTCGTTTTTTATCAAGGTTTTCGAGCTCGGTTCGTTTACTACATGAGCCTCTATGAAATAGCCGAGCTTTATAATCGAGCCGAGACTCGTGCTGCTAGTAAACATCTCTGTTCGTTTGCAGCCCTTGTTGAAACTTCAATTTTCTGTCAACGAACGGAGAACAATGGAGGACGTTAAATTTCGTTGTAATTTTCCTCCAATATGTTCTCTCTCATGCGTATGTATGAACGTTGTATTTTTATATAAAAGTTAATTTTATTGCATTTGGATGAATTGAAGAACAGAGCTTTAATGTTCATCTGTTTCTTGAAGTGTTTATGTAAAGTAAAAGTTTGTGCGTGCCAAACTGTATTGTCCTTTTTGGATTGGGTGTGTATGTTTTGTTTTGGATGGCTATATATTGGGTTCATATTCAGCTCAGAGTGAGGTAGATTCTCAGTTGTGTACTACTAGTACTAGATGGTGGGAAGTACTAACCTATGTCATTAGCAAAAAACCCTTTCCAACTCAATTGTGCATCTTTAGTCTCATGGCCATTTTTGGCTTACTTCTATGGTTTTAAATTTCGGCGAGCATTTTGTCAGATCAAGTGTGTTGTCACTTGTCATAACAGGGTCATTAATGGAAACTAGGCTTATCATTATAATCCACGAGTTGGGTCCAGTAACTTTGTCATTGACATTGGTAGTTGGAATTGTTATAACCTTGTTTTTGTGTGCCGTGCTATGTAACCACTTATCACAATGGATATGTACAAGATCATAGAGACGAGTCACTCACAAACAATTAGGCAGTTCAAACATGGTTGTAATATAAATACCTTCATTTTGACAGTGGATCAAAATTGAACGAATTACCTCTCCTTAAGCGACAATTAGAGTTCTAAGCGAGTGGCATATTTCACATGCATTGACTACTGCTGATTTGGAATAGTTCTAGTTTTTACTGATCTGGTTTGGTAATCGTAATTTTCAAAAATAGTTTCCCTGCCAGTTTTTGCTAATCGAGGTTCTTACATCAGTCTTGACAAAAGGGAAAGAAACTGTTTCTTAGCTCTACCAATCTGAATACAACGGATTTTATGAGTTATGACCTTATTTATAGGATTTACTTACTACTGGATAGCTATGACATTGCAAAGAAGTTTCAGAGGTTGTCTTGAAGAATAGTGAAAGTGAAACATTGTTGTCTCGTACTAATTTCAATTAAAAATCTTTATGTGTGTATGTGTTTGTGATCTACCTATATTTTGGAGGCTGTTTTTCAGCCCCTTGATCTGGCCTGCACTCCCTAGACCAGTATTTTAGTCCTTGTGTTCTCTCTTTTAGCATTTTGGCATTCCAGACATACTCTTCCATTGTTGCAGAGTGCTTTATCTTTTTAAATAGCAGCTTTACTTGCCCAAGATAAAATACACTGGTTCTGGTCATTTAATGCAGGCTTTTTGCTCTTGTGCAGGCTCTTGTTGATTCCCCTGATATGGTGCGGACCCAAATGAATTTCAAGAGGCTTTCACTCACTGATATCACGATTGACATCAAAAGGGTTCCAAAAAAGAAGACTTTAATTGCCGCAATGGAAGCCGCTGGTGAGTACACAGTGGTTTAGTGATTGTTTTCCTTGTCTCATCGGAGTTGAACTAATAAATTGTGATGGCAGATGTTAAGAACAAGTGGGAGAACAGTTCTTGGGGCAGGAAGCTTATTGTGCAGAAGAGAAGGGCTTCACTCAATGATTTTGACCGGTTCAAGCTAATGTTGGCAAAAATCAAGGTATGGAATTCTTCCAAAATATTTCTTGATTTTTGAGTTAGCCTAGTTCTATAGTTGTTTTGAAGAACTGAGAACTTTCTAAAGGCAACCTGTTACTTTCTTTAATAAATACACTACCACCCACCGACACATACAAATAGCTCTAGCTTAAACGAGACCCACAGTGCCTAGTTGTGTTAAGGGATGTAAGGCAAGACTTGACTCCAGAATCTTTTAGGGCACATTCTCTACTCAAGTTGTTGATCAGAAGTTGCACAATATGTTATATTCTCGAATGCTTTAAAGAATATCTCTAGTTGAACCTGGAAAGCCTTTGTTGTTGTTTTGTTGTTGTTGTTGTGATTTTGATATATTCTGTCAATGTGGCGTTGCAGAGAGCTGGAGTTGTGAGGCAGGAACTTGCAAAGCTTAAGAAGCAGAGCACGGCATAGTGCCTTTTCTCTTCTTATCTGGAGTTCTTTTTATCGGTTTCTGCAAGTTTTGTGGAACTTTTAGGGTTCATTTTCTCTAGTTTATGGATTTAATTCGAATTTTGTTAAGATGATCATTTGACTCCATCCGAAATCCTTATGGTTATTTGAGGCCTCATCTTAGCCCTTTTTTGTTATCAGCGGAATTCAGTATTGTTAGACCTCATCTATCCTTGGTAAACATATGTTTGCAAATTGACGCTGACGTGATTTCAATATCAGAGAAGTATGTTTGCGTTTTGTTGCTTTTATCTTGATAGTCACTTCCAGCGGGTTTGTTTCTGAGAATCGAACCCGTGACATTCGGGCAACAGATGTTAGTCTGCTTTCATTGGCTCAAATCTGATAGAGGTGTTTGTCTAGTCGTCAGATATTACAAAATCAGATTTTAAAGAGTACAAAAGCATCAGAATTAAAGCTTCTCCGAATTAACTTGTATACCCTAAAGCTGGTGCAGCGGTAAAGTTGCTCTATTGTTGCTGAATTTTCAAAATTGTTTTGGACTCGAAAGCAAAAGCATGCAAATTGACCCAACTTACGAAATTTCAAGATTATAGTCTCTCTCTCCAAAGGGTACAACAAGCACGAATTATAGTCTCTTGTAATAAATCGGCCAGAATTAGTTAGGTGTGCGGTAAGCTGGTTCGGACATCCGATTATTAAAAAAAAAAAAAAATGCCAGGATTATGACTTTGCACAGTTCAATACTTTTTTTTTGAAGCTTACGTAATTGGCATTAAACTAGTCCGAAAGCAATACGGATTTCATCGCAATAAAATGGAAAGAACCAAAGCTACCAACAAACTAGACCCGAGCACAACATTAGAAGGCTCAATGGCACATACTGCAAAAGCAGACCAAAAACGTGGTTGGTAAATAGAGCTCGTCAAAGACTTGGTAGTAGAGGATCCAAAAGGATGCACAATTCAAGTCATGAGAAGGCACAAACGGAACCTGGCAAAACAGAGAAAACTAACACCACAATAAAAAAAACTCCAGTAACCACCAATGTCGCCGGAAAAGCTGCCTTTGATCCGGAAGACGTATTCGCCGGAGGTTGAGCCAAACCACCATGACCCATGCAACACCACAGTCTCAATCGAACCTAACCAGTAACCGATTGGAGGAGGACAGGGAGAGGCGAACGGTGGAGGGTGGATTATCTGTCAAGATCTGGCGGTGGATGGCGGAGCGTGGAGCGCAACAGCAGTGGAGTGGATGTGTGTGTGTGTGTGTGTGTGTGTGGGGGGGGGGGGGGGGGCAGCGGAAAGAAAACCGAGATAAGTCTACTAGTAACACTGATGCAACCCTGAGTTTATGTGCTAACGGAAATAGCAGTGCATAAACTGAGAATCTGGCGCATTTAACCATTGGGTCTGGTGGATGATGGGAGGAGTTTTATTGGGGTTTGAATTTACCACCTAAGTTAGCGCTATTTTTATGGAAGGTAGTTCATAGGATTTTGCCGGTCAAAATGGTGCTCTTTAAAAGGAACCTGGCGGCTGAGGGGGTGTGTTCAGTGTGTGGAGAGGAATGTGAGACTGTCGAGCATTTGTTCTTTGGATGTAGCAACGCTAGTAGAATATGGAGAGCTTCGAGGCTGAGTTTTGATTTCTCAGTTAGGAGACCGGTTGGTTTTGAAGACTGGTTTATGGGTTGGTTGGGTAGTGCTCCGGATAACTTTGCTATTTTAGAGTCTATTTCCCTGTTATGAACTATTTGGTGTTGCCATAATCGATTGATCGATGTGTGTTTCTCTGGGGTCAGGTGGATGTGCTGCATGATTTAAAGGAGACATATTTTTCATATCAGTCTATTTGCTGGTTGCACCAGAAACAGGGGATGGTGGAGGAAGATGTTTCCTTGCAGCAATGCTGTAGTGTAGTGTGGCTTTTAAAAGGGATGGAAAGATCATGTTGCAGACTTAAGGCTAATGTGTGGGGATTGTGGTGGATGGTGCTTGGAAGAAGGATACGTGGGATGGGGCAGTTGCGTGGTGTGGTTTGGAGGAGCAAGGCTTTGGCCACTACACAGGCATGGAAAAGGTTGTTGCGAGTTCGGCATTTGTGATCGAGGCTATTTCGGTTCTGAAGGCTTTGGAGTGGGCTAGAAGAAATAATTGTCGGCGTGTGGAAGTTTTCACTGATTGTCTCATGGTGGTTAAGGGTCTTGCTAAATTAGATGGTGTGGATGTTTTTGTTAAACCTATTTTATTAGATATTTTGTATTTGTCTAAGTTTTTTGGTTTTGTTTGTATATCTAAAGTACCGAGACTAAATAGGGGTGAGCGTAGACATGATTGGTCCGGTTTTGTACTAAACCAAGAACCAAACCATTATCTATGGATTATGAATTTGGAGAATGAAAACCAACCCGTAAAATTCATAGAACCAAACCAATCCAAATTATTAAAATACGGTTCGGTTTCGATTTTGAACCCTAGTTATCTTGAAATTGAGATATCATCTTTATAAACTATTTAAAGTACTTCTAATTTCATAAATAAAGTAAATCCAAACTTATATTAAAACCAATTCTATTAATATCTACAAAATTCACTATCATCAATCAACTAAAGAAGAGTATAGAATACTACTACTAATTAGTGAAGGAATAGGGCTATGGAATAGAGTATTGGATTAGGAAATTAGTTACCAAGCAAAAAGATTAGGAAATCAATTGACCACTACCCAAGCCGTGAATGTTTATTTCATTGAAATTGTAGGAATAAGTTATCGTATATTTAGGGAATTAATATTGGAAGTGAAGAAATATGGTAGTGGAATGGAACATTAGATTAGAAAATTAATTGACTATTGAAAAAAGTTTATTCAATGTAGGAGTATTTAACGATGGTTTGGAACCGTTACCATTGATGTAAATCCACAGGCCAAACTATCTAATTAACATGGTTCCTAATTTTTTAAAACCGGAACCAAACCACTCTACTAAAAAAATCAAACTAAACCAATCGGTTTGAATTAATTTGGACTGGACTCGCAGTTTGTTGGTTAGTTTGCCCACCCCTAAGATTAAAGGTCAAGGCTGCTCATGCCTCGACCAAGAGATGTATGGCTTAGTTATGCTTATATATATGGTTATGTTTCTTGTTGCTCATGCCTTGACTTGCGGTTTCTTTTTTTTTTTTGAATTGAAAAAGGGTGGGAAGGGTGCGACCAGCGTAGGGTTTCCGTCCCGCTATGGAATGTTCGGTTGAGCAATAGGTACTGTTCGAACAAGACAAGCCATCACCACAACACCAGCTAAGCGATTAGTTGGCCAAAGGCTCTCCTTGCAAATCCACACAAATCCCAGCAATGACATGAGAGGGATTCAAACCTGGGAGGTTCATGCACACGAGTGAGGAGAATCTTATCTCATTCACTTTTGTCAACTAGGCTATCACCTTAGTGGTAAAAAAAAAAAAATTCTACATACTTAGCATTTTTAGCATCATTACATATCCAGAAAATACACCCAAAATTTAATTAAAATTTGAAAATCAATGACCTAATTTTTTTTTCCAAAATTTACCCAGAATTTAAAAATCACGATAATTTTTGAGTGCCTTTCTGGAAAGTTAGACTATCTGTAGCGTTTCAGCATTTTCCCTAAGGGAAATTATTGCTCTTTTGAGGACCCCACACGTGAAACTGTAGACCCTACCAACTCTGTGTGAAAGCCAACGATGATTTATGCCCAGCTAATTTGTACAAATCAGCAAATTAAATGCGCCAGATTCTCAAATTTAATGTCTTGCTTTTGGCAAATTGAGATTATCTGTAATAACCCATGTCATATGCTTACCCTTAGAAAGAAAAATACCAATAAATTACAAAAAGTAGAAAAATGCTGGAAAAAAAATGTCATACCAAAAATTTAGGGGAAACTTAGCCCCCAAAAAATAAAATGTAGGTTTCAATTTTCAAGGTTTCTTCAATGGCATCAAATTAAACCAGGGATGGAATTAAAAAATTAATTTGATGACAGTATCGATTAGCGCAGCCAAAATTTCTCGTATAATAAATCTAGTTTGTTGCTGAATCCAGAGTGATATGAATATTTACATGTAGTCCAAAGTAAATCTATCCTGAAAATTTAAAATCTTGGGAAAATTAATAATGCAAGTCACGTACCGACAAGCGCCGCCAAAATAAAATTCTCCAAAAATTTTGTGTAGTTTGTGTTGAATCTAAGGATATGAATAATCACAAGTGATACAAACTTAATCTATCCCGAATTTTTTAAAACGTTGGGAAAATAAATGGAAGCCACGCCCCGACAAGCGCCGCCAAAATGTTCTTTTAGACTTAGTTAATTTGTAGATGTATAAAAACAAATCTAGTGACCTGATTAATTATGAGTGACCCAAAGTAAATTTGGTCCCCTAAAATTCAAAAAAAAAAAAAAATTCATAAAAAACAAAATGAAGTTAAAGGCAGCTAGAAAAGAGGTGGTTAATTCTAACATGTATGCAAGTACTGTAATCTTTAAGTGGATTCCAAGGGATACCGTAATCTACCTTTCTAACACTATCTACAATAAACTTTTTTATTTTATTTTATCGACAACCAAAAAAAAAAATGTATGGGGATAGCTATCACCATACGCTTCGCCTGCGCTGCTGCGCACCTTGAATCTGCAATCTTGTAAACCCATTTTTTTTGAACGGTAACAAAATTAATATTAGAAACTCGACAAAAGGTACATCAAGGAAAAGTTTTCCGAGCCAAAATAGATCCCACAACATCATGTGAGGCAAAGTAAAGGCTAGAGAAAATTAAAAATACATCCAATTAACAAAAGGTTGAATGAAAGAAAAAAACATAAACAAGAAGACAATCAAGAGTAACACCACCCTATTGAAACACAACAACAAGATCCCTTATTGACTCAAATCACTCAAAACATAAACAAACACTCACCAAACAATAGGAAATTAAATGAAACACAAACCCCTAAAAAGGTACATTAGGATCAACATTAAGATCAAGCTCATATCGCTTCTGTTCAGCTGATTCCTCATTCAAATCCACAAGATCGAGCCTCAGAGGTGGAGCTGGTGTGACCGGGGGTGATATTGGGGGAGAGGGAGACAGGGTGAGGTCAATGAAGATCGGTTCCTTGAGGGGCTTCACCACAGACGTAGGTGGCCCGTCATCTGATTTTTTACCTTCACTTTTGCTTAGCTCCTCCAAAAATTCCTGCAACATTTTGTCATGCTCAGAAATATTCAAAACTTTCTTCCCTCTGTGGTAGTCATATAAGTGTGCCAGTAGTTCCTCTGGAGACACAAGTATTTTGTCACACTCCGGACACTGAAATTGGTCAATTGATGGCACTGTACTGAGGGTAGAATCGTCATAATATAAATACCCTCCTTCCATGTGTGTGTGTGTGTGTGTGTGTGTGTGAGAGAGAGAGAGAGAGAGAGAGAGAGAGAGAGAGAGAGAGAGAGAGAGAGAGAGAGAGAGATTTTGTGATTTTTTGTTTACCTTTTCTCAGGTAGATACAAACAAAACCCTACAAGGAACATGATCTTATATAGATGAGGACATGCATGGGATTTGAAGGGCATTTATGGTATTAGAGTGGATGGTGGGGTTAACAAACACAGATTCTATTAAGTTACTCACTCCCATGGTGCGTTGGATACAATTAATGATATTTAGAGTATTAACTCTTAACAGATTTTCTTAACTATCATGGCGATGGAAATGATGAAGAAGAGACGAATACATAGAAGGGAAAATTCAAAGTAAAAAACCTGGCATTCTGATGCCTTTTCCTCGATTCCATTTAATCATTGTAACTTTGTTCCTTTGATTAATAAAATTTCTTTGCCGTTCAAAAAAAAAAATGAATTGAAGAAGAGAATTGATGAAAAAGGAAGGAGAAAAAGAAGAAGATACAATTTGTCAAAATATATTCTCCCGACGCAACCAAATTGGTTATTAATGAACTTAGGGTTTTCATTTTAATAACTAATAAACGAATATTGTATATTCAAAAGAGAAATTTTGACTATGTTGCGCTGCCATTTTCCTTTTTTTGAAAAGGAGAGATAGACACGTTTAATGTGGCCATTTTCTCATAGATATATGGCGTTATATAACTGTTGAGTCAAATTAAAAGACAATTGGAGTTAGTAAATTTCATACATATATCCGAACTTACAATAACGCGTTTTCATTGAAATAACCAATTAACGAACTTAGTGTATTCAAAAGAGAAATTTTGACTATGCAGACCACGATAAAGATGTTGAAAACCAATGATTACTGTAGGAATAAATATTGCGGAAAAACAGATTCTGATATTTTTATTAACAATGGAAAAAATAACACAAATTATATATGGATACAAATTGAGATTACAAAGTAAATAATTGAACAATAACAAATTACTGATATAAGTATAGAAATCCAAACCGAATCCCATATTTCATACGGTCTTCTTAAAACAAAATCGCCGCCTCACCGTAGGATGTTTGAGTATCTTCGGCGTCTGTTTTCAAGGATAAGACGGTTGCACAATAACGGCTGCACCTAGCCGGAATTGTTCAGCGAACTGAACTCTGTAGTACCCTCTCATACATAAACAAGAACAACTCGAATGTAAAGAAAGATAGGAGAATTGTTTGCCGGTGTTAGAAAACAAAGAGAGGAAAGGCCAATTTATAATATTCAAGTGAGCATCTGCAATTAATATGGGGAGCCTCAAAATTCAATTTTGAAATCAATACAAAATTAAATTTTGTAACAACAAATTAAAGGGAAATTTATCGAAATGGTCCCTCTAGTTTCACCACTGTCTCGATTTCGTCTCTCTATTTTCAATTTCACTCTAACGAACCCTGTAGTTTCAATTTTGGTCGAATTTGGTCCAATCGATAACGGACGTTTGTAAAGATGACGGAAATTTCAATTGGGGATTTTTTGAGGGGCAAAACAGACTTTTTGCCTATCCTTCATCTTCCCCAACTTGTAACCCTAACCCTAATCCTTTCCTTTTCAA
>JAXBDA010010406.1:0-10577 GCA_036023075.1 Gaultheria prostrata
CTAACTTTTTAGAGAGAGAAATTGCTTCGGCACTTTCTCTTACGGTTTCCCCCCCTTCCCCCATTCCGCCGCCCCCCTCTTCTCAGATCCCCCTCCCCCTCTCTCCTCTCCTCACTCCGGTCTCTCCTCTAACCTTGTAGATCCAGGCTGAGTCACTCTCCTCAGGGAGAGTTTGAATCGCCCAGATCTCTTGCATTTTTGGTTTGGCCATCACCATTATGTGATGGATCTCAAGCTCCGGCCTCCAATGGCTTCTGATGAAGGCGGCGGTGGGTGGTGTTCGGCAGCGGCACAACGACGGCGGTGGCGGCAGCAGGTAAGACCCCGGTGTCGGTGGAAGTTGGATGCAAATTCTTCTTCTCTGGAACCCGATCTTGTGAAGATTTGGGTTGATCGTTGTGTGGTTATTTTTCTTTCTCGTTGTTGTTGTTGCTGTTTTTCCTTTTCTGTATCTGTTTTTGCTTTCCGATGTACCCAAAAAAAAAAAAAAAAGCCTAACAAGTACAACAGTTCTTTCCCCACACCAACACTCTATTTGTATTCACTGAAGAATATGACATTATGCTCACCCACCTAATATCCCCACAATTTCAGACTAAATAAACGACTTTTGAATGTTGCAAAAAATGCAAAAACAGAGGTGAATTTTTACCTTCTGTTGCAGTCAAGAATGAAGTGGGCCTAGAGAAGGAGAAAATTTTGCCTTTGTTTTAATTTTACTTTCATCCTTTCCCTTTATATACATCTGGTGTTGCAATGATTGCATTTCAAAGGAACGACAAATTCACATAAAATGCCAAGTGAAGTCCTCTATCTAGTAGATAAAAACGGGTATTATGTCCGTTTTACATCATCTTTTGGTGATATCATACGTATACAGCCAAGAAACTGTACCAGCCACTTCACGACGTGGTTGAGTTCGTGATATTAATTCAAACTTCAAGGGGCGCGATGAAATTTCTAATACTTGGGAGTTTCAATCGTACTTGTTATCAACCTCAAGGGTCGCGATGTAATTTGTGGTACATAATGTTATACTCCTGTACATTTTAGCAAAATAATTTATTGGGGCGGCCGGGCTTTTCAACTACGCCCCACCAAAGGTGACTTCATAAAGAAAATTGTGACTGATTATTTCCAGCTTCTGCCTACACCGTAGCTATCATCATTGAGTGCAGAACTTGAATACCAATTAAAAGACATCATCTTTAAGAGCAATTTAATTAGAGAGGAACAAGCTTTCACAAGAAATTATATAGCTAGAATAAAGTAATTCACGGGTAAAGTTTCTTAGCTGGATTGAATTAGTATGTGGAGCCAATCCCATACAACGAGCCAAGCTTTAAAGTGTTGAACTCGGCTCGTTTACCATACGATTGTTCTTTGTTCAAAATAAGCTTCGGACTGGAATCCCTGATGTGATTAGGGCACTGCAGGCCTTTGCTGTGATGCCCATCTGAAATTCATAATAGCACTGCAAACAATCATACTGATCACACATAGAGTAGAGACATGAACGAAACTTGATTATTTGGAATTTCCGTTTGACATTCATAATAGCCTTTAAATTTTTTTCAAGAAAAAACATGTTTCTTTAAATTTTTATCAAGGATATGCACTCACACAATGAACGAAACAAAATGAACGGCTTCAATAAATTCTTTGGACCTAGAGTAAGGCCCATTTATGCGTCACGCAGTGTCCCCACTCAATAAAGACCTAGGTCAACTTACAAAAACCTCATTCAATAATTCATTACTTGACTCGAGTTGAGTCACGGCTGCCTGATTGAATCCAATTTCCACACGTTTTGTCTTATGGAGGGAACAGAAGACCATCCTTGTCAATTTTCTTGATTTGTCCGGCAATGGTAATGCATCATGAACTGATGGAAATCGTTTCCATGAGCAAGACTTGTTGAAATATGGGGCTTGTGGCTCCCATCCTCTCTTAATCAGCCACCCACTTCCCTGTTTCAACCTCCTTTGTTTACTTTTTGAACTTTCTAAAGGATATGATGGTATGGGTTACTTAGTTGTGCACCTCCTCTATGAGGACTCGATTTCTGGACCTATTCCTTAGAAGGGAGAGTAACAAACCAACCACACTCCCCTAAAAATTAAAGCTTTAGCGTACAAGATTAAAAAGAAAATAAAACGAAAGGACCACTCGTGCTTCTATTTTCTTCCATCGCTGTTGGCCTTTATTTACTTCTCTTCAGTCTTCGCCGGCATCGCCACTCAGCAGTCGGCCATGGTACATAATCTCTTTTTCGATCAATCTTGTTTGTTTTTTCAAATTTTTATTGAAACTCCCATTCAATTACAAATATTATTCTATGGTTTGGCTTGTTGTTGTTGTTAATGTAAAGTGCTTTTTCGGGCTTTGATATGTGAAGAGAAGGTTGTCCAATCGCCTGGGAGACTAATAGTTAAATGGTAGCTTAGTTGCATAAATTGAAAATAGAGTATTTGACGCTATCAACATAGAGACTATCTTGCAACGATTCCAAAATATGAAATTGCGTTGAGTGAAATTCGAGAACTGAAAGAAAGATCATTAGTATGTATGTCTTTTAATATCTTTTGTGTACTAGTTGAAAACACTTTTTGAGTTTTAAATGTGATTTTTGTTGGAACTAAATTTTTAATTGCCATTAGTATAATATTTTTTTGAATTTATCATTACTAAAAGTTTTGATGGTTATGAATGACCCCATGCTCTCGAATTCCTAGAGTCGCCACTGAAATAAGGACAACATGTCTTCTTTTGTCAACTTCAAATAGAGCAATTAACAAACAAGTTATTCAAGCTCAACTTGCTAAATGGGTTAGATCGACTCTATTTGCAAACAAGTCGAGGTCTAACAAGTCTTTAACCTTAACTTTTCAGGTCAGATTTGAACAACCGTGTATTAAACTCAATAACGTAATACAACTTCCAGACTCGACTCGTGATCGGTTTCATATAAATCTCATTTGAGATCGGCTTGAGTGAGGAACAGCCAAGGGTAAATAGATTCTCTTATTGAAAATTTTAAACAATCCACTACTTGGCCCGACATGGCAAAATTATTGTAGGGCCTTGGGCCCATGCCGCATCCATCATTTATATTCTTCTGTGAATTTTAATTATAACTTTGGAAAAGTTGCGTTGAGTTTGAAAGTGAAGCACATTCTCAAACGAGATTTAGTCGACATAATTATGAGTTGAGTTTGAAAGTCTTTCTCTCGTTGGTACTCATTTTATGTCTAATTGGCAATTGCCATTCCAATTCTACAACATTGTGATCTTCCACGATAATTTTTCAAAATTGTGATCTTTTTCGAATTTTCACGAATAATTTAGAAAATCGGACTCCAAAAGTTCTAAATTTCAGAACTTTGAATAAATCGAATGTGCTTTCAACTGAAATTGGCTGGTCTTTTAGCATATCAGTGCTAGTTTTTCCTTGGGAGGGTGTGGCCTTAATCTTGGATATCAGCACTTCAGTCCTGAATGGATTGGATTCAAAGATTGGCTAATTCGGTTATTGAGTACAATGGGTGAGAGTATATGCTCTGTTTGTTTTGGCGGAGAATGAAAATATTCCTACTGAAATTCTGTTCGATTGCGCAACACTGAAAATGGTGGTGCTAGTATTTGGGAGTAATTATCATGTCCGAAATCTTTTTTTCCTTAACCGATAAATTTTTCCATGTCAGTAATTTTCTTTGAACTGTCAGTTCATTACGAATATAGGAACTCGAAAGTAAATCGATCGCATTTGAGAGAAGTTCACGAATGACTATACTATCCAGGTACATACTATAAAAGTCATTTGCTTGCTTTGCAGGTAAAAAAAAAAAAAAAACATGGTCAAGAAACACTTTTTGTGACATAAGACTGAGGTACCAATCATCCAATAAACATGGCCAGTGATTGAGATTCGTAAGTTGGCCAATTCGTAAGTTGGACCACAAAAATTAATAATGTCTGTGCCATCTTTTTTGAGTGCGCCATCTTTTTAAACCACAAAATTTATTAGTTGGACCACCAAAATTCATAAATTGGACCTCGAAAATGTAGAAATTAGACCACAAAAATCTTTAAGTTGGACACTGAAGTTGTGAAAAATTTATTTGTTTTGACCATAACAATCTCATAACAAAAAAGCCACAAGAATTCATATGTTCAACCGCTAAAACTCATATATATATTGAACCACCAAAAGAATTCATATGTTTGGCCACAAATATATATCCATATCATATTGGAAAATTTGCAAAATATTAAATGTTGTTATTGTGAACAGGTCCAAACCAAAAGGTGTACGTATCTATTCGGTTTAAATGAATTAACAGACATAACAAAGCCAAAATATATGACTATTAAGATCAAATGAATAGACATGGCTATTGGATAGACGGGACTATTAAGTTTAAACGAATAGGTATGACGTAAGCCAACAGTTACACACCCATGCCAGTATAAAGGCTAGGGCTACTGCCCAAAACTTGGAGAGAGAACACATTCAATCAATCTCTTTCACTTGAACTTTTTCCATTACTCTCAGTTTTTGTTAATAAAAAAATCCGAAGTTGTTCTGGTTCTTCTTTATCATAGATTGGCGCATATGGATAAATAGCCAATCGGGACACGGTTTCAATGTATCATGGAGGCGATTTCGCTAATAACACTTTGCACAATAAATTCAGTTGTTAAAGTGTATATATGGAATTGAGGATCTAACCTAACTTTTTCTTGACTTTTTGGCACGGTATTTTTTGTTGTTTTTTTCTCAACTTGTACTATAGTTTGTCACATTTTTACATCACATCGTTTGTCTCCGTGAGATGAATTGAAAAAATATAAAAATAAAGAAGAAAAAAGAGCTATCCGACAAGCAATTGTTCACTCTGTCTACCATCTCTCTTTGAAAAAATAGTTCCTCCAGACATCTTGTTCGTTAAAGTTAGCCCGGACAAAAAAAAAAAAAGAGAAGAAAAAAGAGCTATCCGACAAGCAATTGTTCATTCTTCAAAATGCAAACTTCTATATAATGTATTAAAAAAAAAAACTATTCAAACTTCCTTCCACAAGTTACTAGAAGTAATGAGTTTTTTTTATTTTTATGAAAATACTTTGAAACATATTTGCCGAAAATGCATTAGTTCATAATTATCAATTTGCCTACAAGAGAGGAAGGAGTAATAGACGTGGACATCCACTAAAACTTAAACCCGTCAAGGAAGAACAAAACATGACATGGACAACCACCAAACTTGAGAGGTTAGGTTATTGAACAAAACATGACATCCACCTAACTCGGAGAGGTTAGGTTATTGAGTGCTTATGCAATCTGAGTAGTAAAAGGTTCTTTTGACTTACAAAAATAATTTGAAGTCTTTTTGCCAAAAGAATACATTATTTATCAATGATCAAATTGCGTAGTACAGAGGAGGGAGGAATAGAAATGGACAACCACTAAAATTTTTCGACCTGCGAGGAAAGAGCCAAACATGACATTAATTGACAGCACCAAACTTGGACTGCTTGGAAAGACCCAAACATGTAATGTAAGTATCTTTTCCCATGGCCAAAAGGCTTTGGCATATTGACTTGATTTGGAAATCTAATCATTGTTTACATTGCCCTTTGGAGTCGTCGTAGACTCAAAATACTCTGTATAAAGGGCGAGCTAGATTACTCTCATGCATCATTGCCATAATATCTGCACCCTCATTAATCCACTGCTTATCTTTGCTCACTTTCTCAGTCTGTTGTTTCTTTTCGTTTTAGCAGAGGATGGGGGCATTACCCTGTCTATTGTTTCAATTCCTTCTCTATTTCGCACAATATCACCTCGCTTTTTCCTCCTCATCATCTCTCTCGTCTTTTTCTTCTTCTCCTCACCCTTTGTGTCGTCATGACCAAAGGTCTGCACTGCTGCAATTTAAGCATACGTTTACAATAAACAGCGATGCTTCTTCCAAGTGTGGTGTTTTGTCCGGTATTCCTTCATATCCAAAGATGACTTCTTGGAATGAGGGCAATGCTACTGATTGTTGTTCTTGGGATGGGGTCATGTGCAATAGGTTCACAGGTCACGTGATTGGGCTTGACCTCAGTTGTAGCCAGCTCTATGGCACAATCCATCCCAATAGCAGCCTTTTCCAGCTCTCTCACCTCCAACGTCTCAATCTGGCTTTCAATGACTTCAACGACTCTCCCATTTCATATGCATTTGGCAGCTTTGCAAGTTTGACACATCTAAACCTATCCGAGTCTGCTTTTTCAGGTTCAATCCCATCTCAAATCTCCCACCTATCCAAATTGATTTCACTTGATCTATCTTGTTTTTTGCCAATAGTTGAACTGCGAACACTTGAATTCCTCCATTTCAAAATTCTCCTAAAAAATCTGACCCGGTTACAAGAACTCGTCCTTCCTGGTGTAAATATCTCTTCTGCTTTACCCGATTCCGTGACGAATTTGACTTCTTTAATAGATCTAGACCTGTCATCAACTGGATTGCAGGGGAACTTACCTGATAATGTTTTCCACCTTCCACACTTGCAGAGGCTCATTTTACATAACAACAATGATCTTGATGTCAATTTACCAAAATCCACTTGGCATAATGGTAGTTCCCTAAGGGAGTTGGATCTTTCTTATACGAAATTGTCTGAAGAACTACTTTATTCAATTGGTAATCTCACGTCTTTGAACTCCTTGCGTCTCTTCGGGACGAGTTTACTTGGAAAAATACCTGATTCAATTTTTAATATCAAGTCTTTGAATTATTTGATTCTCTCAAGCTGCAAATTACGAGGTTCGATTCCTAAATCTCTAGGGAACCTTACGCAGCTTCGTGAACTAGATTTATCGTCCAACATTTTTAACGGTGAAGTCCCATCTACTCTCTCAAATCTTAAGGACCTCACTAGCTTGGATCTTCACAACAACCACCTTGAAGGAAGAATTCCCATTTTTTTGGCTGAGCTCTCAATGCTGCAGAGGTTAGATCTAAGGTCTAACAATTTCATAGGAGGATTTCCACTCTGGGTTGCAAACATAAAACCACTTGTTTATCTAGATATATCCCGTAATCATCTCACAGGTCCCATCCCCTTCAATTTAAGTGGTCTTCAAAACCTACAAAGGCTCTACCTATATAATAACTTTCTTACTGGAATAATACCACCATGGTTACTTACTCTTCCGTCGTTGGAATACTTATCCCTGCGTTCCAATCGTTTAACCGGCCAAATTCCCGAGTTCCAGCATGATCTACCATTGCTCGTCATTCGCTTGAGTGATAATAAACTACATGGCCCCATTCCACAGTCAATCTACAATCTTGTGAATCTGACCTTTCTCGATCTTTCTTCTAATGATCTGAGTGGTGGTGTGGATCTGGAAAAACTAAAAAATCTCGAGGGTCTTGTTCTTTACAGCACTAACCTATCTCTGATCACTACAAGTGGTAACAATAATACCTTTCCCAACCTTAGGGAAATCGATATGTCATCTTGCAACATCGAGGTGTTTCCTGATTTCTTAAGAACCTCAGAGAGACTTGAAAGGCTTGATCTTTCAGACAATAGAATTCGTGGGGAGATTCCAAACTGGGTTGGGTTCATCTCGAAGGCTTCACTTTCCTATTTAAACCTTTCTCACAACTTTATAACAAACATAAAGGAACTTCCGCGGGAGCGACTACAAATTCTTGACCTTCATTCCAATTTGCTTCGAGGACCACTTCCCATTCCACCCCCCTCCATACAATACTTTTTCATCTCAAACAACAGTCTTAGTGGAGAGATTCCTTCGTTGATTTGCAATGCGAGTTCCCTTCAAATTCTTGATTTGTCTGACAACAAATTGAGCGGTCCGGTACCACAATGTTTGGAAAGTTTTAGTAGTAGTCTCTCGGTGTTAGATCTACACTCTAATGGATTTAAGGGAACCCTTCCCTTTGTATTTTCAAAGGAAAGCAACTTGCAAAGTCTTGATTTGAATGGCAATCAATTTGAAGGACAACTCCCTAGATCTTTGACGAATTGCACAAGCTTGGAGGTTCTGAACGTCGGCAACAACAAGATTAATGACACATTTCCAAATTGGTTGGGGACTCTTCCAGAGTTGCAGGTTCTTGTGCTACGATCCAACCGATTTCATGGTCCCATAAACGTTTCAACGACTAAATTTCCCTTTCCTAAGCTTCGAATTGTTGACGTCTCCTACAATGGGTTCACTGGCTATTTGCCTAACTTGTATTTCGAATACTTCCAAGCTATGAAGAACAGTACCATGCCTCACAAACAATACATGAGTGATAAAAGTAGTTATTATCACTATTCTCTCGTAGTTACAATGAAGGGGATTGAGACTAAATGGGTGAGAATTTTGACTATCTTCACAGCAATTGATTTTTCAAAAAACAATTTCAGTGGAGAGATTCCAAATGTGGTTGGAAAGCTCAATTCCCTCAAAGTGCTTAATTTTTCTCATAATTGCCTTATGGGCCATATTCCAGAATCTTTGGGAGACTTGACAAGCCTTGAATCATTAGACATCTCTACTAACCGGCTCACCGGAAGAATTCCAAGCCAATTAACAAGTTTGTCATTTCTCGCGGTCTTGAACCTTTCGTGGAACCATCTCGATGGACCTATACCGCACGGTCCACAATTTAATACATTTGAGAAGGGTTCATATGCCGGGAACTCAGGACTATGTGGGTTTCCATTGTCGAAAGAATGTGAAGAGAATCAGACAAAAATACAGCCACCGGTGTTGCAACAGCAGGAAGATGATTCATATTTTGATGGATATTTTTGGAAAATTGTGGTGATAGGGTACGGGTGTGGAATGACACTGGGGTTATTTCTGGGATCTCTCATGTTCTTAATTGGAAGACCTAAATTCTTTGTGAGACTTGCTGAAAAAGAAATGCCTATGAAGGTTATTAGATTGAGAAGAATGGTTACAGACATTGTGGGAAGAAGAAAGTAACTAACATTGGTAGCACTTTCAGGTACGAGCTGCTACTCTTACATTTCACGATTGCTGAATTAGAGTATATTGTCTGAATTTGTGTATGTAATCCAGTTTGTAAATTCAAAATGACTCCTCTCTATTATTTTGACTGGTGTAACATTTTTCAGATCGTAAACCAATTCACATGCAACCCAGTAGAGGGTTTGCTCACTACTTTGAATTTTTGTACTTACAATAGTCATAACCAAAATAAAACTCTAAGAACTTTGAATTGGAAATATTATTGAATCCTCAGACTTACTAGGATATCTTCTATCCACAGAGTCCTTGTGAATCCATACGAGTTTTTTCTACCATTTCTTATAACCGGTCACACAATTACATATCTTTATGCTACTAGTGAACTCCAGTGAACTAGGAATGATTTCACTGAAATTCCCCCTATATTTCTGGTAGTACATTGTGAGCTGGTGTGGTGACCTCGTGGCCTACTACGGTATTACCTGTATATTTCTTGTAGCATCTCTTTAAAACAAAAAGGAGAGTAGTCATATCTATGTGTGGCTCTTTTTGCCTTTTTTATACAGCGAGGAAGGATTTTTTTTCTTTGTTCTCTTTATGTGAGTAGGGCTGAATTTATCGGTGTATCTGTATTTGATCTTTAGGACTTCGATATATTAAGGGCCTGTTTTTTTGGAACCAATTTTTCTTAGATTTCTGAATTGTGATTACAAAATTTACCACTACGTGCTCGGATGATGATTTTAGAATTCCACATTCTACCGTTCATTTTGAAATGATTTTGACATTCCATAATGTGTACTTTATAGGCGCTATGTTAACAGGATTTTTGGGCCTATTTCATTGCTCAGATTTGATATGATTGCATAACAAATTTTGTAAGCTTGTACTCTGACATTTGATTGCAACCATTAGTGGAGGAATTACATCCATTCTACGATCTATCTCACAAAATATGAGAATGCAATAGTTGGATGGGTGGGTATTAGTAAACCAAATGGGCCTTAACCCTGTAGAATTATTTGGCTTTTGTAGTAACATGTCTCTCTCTCTCTCTCTCTCTCTCTCTCTCTCTCTCTCATTCTTATTGCAGTACACAAAGATGGAGAAAACTCTCACTACAATAAAAAGGGGCTTTCCCCGCGTTTACTTCCCCGCATTTCTTCTAAAACCCCGAAAATGGTCCTTATTTTGTCCAGGCCGGAGAAAAAGCGCGCCTCCCCAAATTTTCTTATTTCCCTCTCTTTTTTCTCTTCCCTCTATCTTATTTCCTTCTCTTACCCAGGCGGCAAGACTAGAGAAAAGCCCTAGCGATCTCACCTCCTGCTCTCCTGCGATCTCACCTCCGACTCGTCGTCCTTGTTCTGGTATGCGTCTCTCTCTCTCTCTCTCAAAACCTATTTCTGATGTATTTAGGGTTTTATTGGTGGGTTCCAAACTGGGTTTGGTGCTCGATTGGGGAGGTCTGGATGTGTACCGAAGGTCTAAATTTTTTGTTTGTGTCTCCTTTTTTTTGCTTCGATGGTGGTCTTCAAAGATGACGAAGATGAAGAGACGAAATCATCTTCTAG
>JAXBDA010010407.1:0-10577 GCA_036023075.1 Gaultheria prostrata
CGACTACGTACTGCGCGCCCGGCCCTACTCGTGGCCTCTCTAGCTCGGCTCCCCTGTAGGGCATATCCACGTTGTATGGCCGAGCTAGGGCACCTAAGAGGGAGTACGGGTTTTACCCTCTCCAATTTGTACCCTATAGTAAATTTTGAATGTCATAACATTTCAGACTCAAAGCATAAAACCAGACTACAGCAGTGTACAAACTCTCGTTGCTTACCTAAACAAGTTTTCCACACGAGTTAAAATCTAGCTTATCTTGTATATGAAGTACCATAAAAAGTGAGATTATATGGAGCTCGCAATGCTAAAGCCAGTGAAATCATTTGATAAGGTAAATAAAATATGCGTAAGTACTAAGGATTTAAATTTAAATTTATGTTTCATGCAAGTTTCGGATGGGGTTATTTTATTAAAGATCCAATTTTGAAAGCTAAATGGTCCAAATTTTTCGATCATTAATGTAGACAATTTGATGACAGATTCATGTAGAGTTTCTCTTAAAATATTTTTGGTATTTTGTTTATTATTGAACTACAAGTTGTCAAATCAACAAGTTGTTTTCCTCACACACAACAACTAATTTGACATTTTGTAGTACAAGAATAGTGTAATTACCGTAGTAGAAACTCAACCTCAATTTAAAAGTTTGAGCCCTATCTTATGATCATCCTAAGGCCGAGTTTTTATTTTTTAGCACAATTTGATAAAAGTGAATTTTACGTAAAAAAAACTAAGCTGCTAAAAGCCAATTTATTTCCCATTACCTGGAAGCTAAGTTGCTAAAAGTTAATTTTCTCGCAGATAATCCTTTTACAAAAATAAGTTGCTAAAATCACATCGGTGCTTTTAGCAAATTGGAGTTGGGGTTACTAAAAGCTTTTGCTTTTAACAAACAAAAAACTCACCCTAATTTTAGATCTACAATGACATAGACAGTGAGGTGAATGTGCATAGATTAGAGTTAAGGTGAGCTTTTAGCACCCCCAACTTTCATTTGCTAAAAGCATCAAAGTGATTTTTAGCAATTTGCTCTTAGCAAAAATAGAATTTGAAAGAAAATTGGCATTTAACAACTTAGTTTTTAACTAATGAAAAACAAAATTGATTTTACCAACCAAGCTAAACTCTAACTTTTACGGGGAAAACTCATTTTAGCAAAAGGAAAACGTTTCCTGCCTTGTTACTCCATGCAGCCTTCATTAATTAAGGACACAAAGCAAAGATTTTTCTACACTTTTGGGCATTTGGGGGATATAAACGGTAATTAAGGGGTGATTTGGCAAAAAAAAAATAAACTTGTTTTTTGGTTTATTTGGGGGGAATAAACCACAGTGGTTTGACAAATAAACCACATGAGTTATCTTTAAACAGTGGAATAAACCACAAATTGAACCAAATGAGTTTTTTGGTTTATTGCTACATAAATCAATAAACCCAAAAACAAGTTTTTTTTTTTTTTTCCAAATCACCCCTAAGCCTAAAGTTACTCACGGGGTTAACGGATAAAGAAGGGCAGTGATAGTACAGGTCCTACGGGCTACGGGTGGGGTTTGAACGTTGACGTGATGGTACCCCCTACGGCCCTACCTGCATTTTGACGGCTGCGATATGGCATGTTGAATGACAGGCTCTCATGGCAATGTTGCTGTTTTCTGCTCCTAGTGTCAGCCAAGTCAGTTGGCAACGCCATTAAACGGTGCCGTTTCACCTCAGCTGGACTAATCTCCCCATTTCCTCCGATAATCTTTACCGGACTTGGAATGGACGCAGTGACCCGAGTCACTACACTCCCATAGTAATCTCGATTGTAGGCCCTCTGAAATCTTTCGTTCGGATCTAAATCGTTCCTTTTTTGGATAATGCTGAGCACATGGGTATAAAAAATTAGAAACGGGGTGCGTGTTGTCCCCGTTGCCTGCTAACCCGATCCGGGTCATCCGTGCTCGGTAATCAACGGTGCAGCAAACATGTACCCTCTGTCCTAAAAATTTATGATCATCTGAGATTTATAGACAAATAATTAAGACAAAATTGTCTAACAATTTACTCTCTAAATGATACCGGTCATCTATTTTCATAAAATAAATGGTATCTGACCATATGACTAACAATATCGAATTAATTTAATTTTTTACAAGAATGATCTCCACAACATTCCCGAAAAATGAAAGTTTCGATACCAAATATTGTTATAGAGGCCCACAATTAAGATCACTATAGGAATGTAGTGACTTGGGTCACTATAGGGGATCCCAAATCAATTTGAGATGGGATGACCCGAGAACAAATTGTTGTTGAGGGATCGATCTTACAATATTTGTTTGTTTAATTTTGCTACAACTGTAGTAGTAATTTTTAAGAGAGTTGTAGTAATATTTGTTTGTAAAAATCACAATAGTGTACTTGTTTGTAAAAATTACCGTATAATTACTTTACCTTTTACTCTATAATTACTTTATAACGTAGTGTATGTAATTATAGAGTAATTTTTACAAGGTGATCGATCTTACAATGATCTTGGTGGTTTTAGCAAATGGGTTATACCTCTATAGAGTTGTAGTATTTTTATAATATTTGTTTGCTAGAGGGATCGATCTCCGTCTCAACTTCGTAGTCCCAAAAAGTATTCCACTCTTCAATTATACCATTCACTTTTTTTTTACAATAAAAAATTCAATGCAATCACAATAGAGTTGACATTTCAAATTTGATTAAGGTCAATAGTATTACTTTCATCTAAACACAAGTGTAAGAATGAAATTTCACCAAGATTTCAAGTTTGATTTGGGAAAGTGGACATTTATTTTCAAACGTCCTAAAATGGGATATGGAACTATCAAAATAGAACGAAGAGAGTAATTTACAAGATTAACGTTTCAGTGTATACTCTTTCATATTTGAAAAACGGAATCGGTATCCCTGTAATGCCCCTCGAACACTAACTGTGTAGTGCACCAATCCAATCGTTCATTTTTACAATGCACGGTTCAAATTTAATCCAAGTTCTTACAAATCTAAACTACCCATTGCTTGGGTTAAATCCAACCCATTCATTATAGAAATGAACGATGGTGTAGTGCTTGAGACACTACAGGGACCCCGTGTCTGAGACAACATCATAAATTCACATTCCAAGTAGACAACTGAGGGTCCATTTGCAGAATATAGAGCGTGGGAAATCAATTACTACACATTTAAAAATAATAATACTCTCTCCGTTCCTGAGTAAGTGTTCCAGGTTGCACTCTTCACACTTTTTTTCCAAATAAATTGTGTATAGTTTACAATTTATTATATTTTCTAATAATTCTAAAATCTTAATTCAAACTAACTGAAATTTGACAAACAAAGATTCGTTGACAGTCTTTAAATTTGACTCTTTAAATCAACAAAATTTTAAATGCATAAAAAATACTACAAAAAAACTCTTTATTGAAGATGAAATACACGAAGAGAATATTTCAAATTATTCTTTATTTAATATTCGGTCCGACTTCCGATTAACTTTTGGGTCATCAAATATCAATGTGGATACTGTCCTTTTTGATTGCGAAATGGGCTTTGGGGTGGAGAAAAGTTGGGCCCAGTGCAAAGGCTGTCTGTGTCTTTTCCCAAACTGATATCTCTCTACCTCTGATTCCATTTGGATGGAAGCGAAAAGTCTACTCTTTTTGTTTTCTTCTTCAGCTTTCACCAATCAGGTTTGTCCAAAACTACTTCGGGCCCACTGCCAACAAGGGTTTTATTTCCCCATATTTTGTCCTCTGTTTGCTCCAATGCTCCCACCCATCCCTTTATGATCATCTCTCATCATCGTTACCCCGAGGCGTAGTTCGGTTGGTTGGTTGATTAGTTCAATCCCTGTATAATTTATTAGAGTTCATTGATGTTAGATCATGAGAAAATAAATTCTCGTGAATTCCTTAGATCCGACATAGGTAACATGCACTTGACTGAATTGAGGATAGAATTAGTTGAGGTGTACGTATATTGACTCGAACACGCCTGCTTGCCAAGCGAAAAATCTCCCTTTATCATTCCTACCATAAGTTATGCTTTTTTGAACATATTTGTTGAGGTCATGGGCAGAAATGATGCCTTCCTATCCATAGATATCATAGGAAAGTAGCAACGTGTTCAAGAAAATAAAAACAACCCCACCATCATGTAGTTCATTCGATGGTCAAGTATTTAAAAAATTTATCTCGTAATAATTGGTTTTTCAACTTTTTTAGTATGACTCAAAGAATAATTTAAAAACTAATGAACGGCTTGGATCAATTGTGTGGGTCTTTGAAGTGGACTTTATAAACCCATCTCATACAAGATATGAACTAGATTAGTGTTTCTAGAAATTGGGATGAGAGAGAAAAATGTTGGCTGCCATGTGGACCCCACTGAAAAAAAGTAAACCCGGTTTTAGAAACCAAAACCGTACATGGCCGGTAAGATCTAAGCTTCATCCCGACATTTGCGATACGACTCCGTTCTGGTGGCTTTTATGATGATAAGAGGAATGCTTCGTAAAACCGAGGGATGACAAAGAGGGTGTTTTGGAGCCTACTTTTCAGCTTTTCATTTTTAACTTTTTGGCTTTTTGATTTTTTGGATTATGGCCAGAATGACTTTTGAATCTGGGATGAGTGTTTGAGAGAAATGTGCAGAATGCATTTTGGAAGAGAGAGATGAGAGAAATCCATAAGTAGAAGTTGAAAAGGAGGTGTGAACCTCTTTTCGATTTCTTCTCTCTATCCCCAAAAATGGAGAAATAGTTTTTGGGAAAACTCTTTCTCCCATTGGCTGCCAAACACCCATAAACCAAAAAAATCAAAAGAGAGACTCCCAAACGGAGCCTTTGGTGGTTTTACTTTAGGACTTAGATGTTTGCTTCCACTTAAAGTTACATGTTCTATTTTCCTTGCTAACAATCTCTTTGGGCCACTAGGGGTTGTGTCCGGTCATTATATTCAGGACCCCCTGATTAGTCGAGGGGCGCGCAAGCTAACCCAAACATCCGATTAAAAAAAAGACGAAGGAAGAATGCTTCCTGACAGGTACTGTATGAAAATGGTCCATCTGCATATGTCTTTCCACAACAAAAATGAACAAGACAAAACAACTGTGTTACAAGATAGAAACTATACCATAAAATTTCTATCCATGTATAGTAAGGAGTCATAAGTCAATGAAAAATGCCAAAAAAAGTTATTGACCAACTCAGGAACTTAGTCCCGGTTAGATAGGCAATACATGTGATTTGGTATACAATACTACAAGGACTTCACTGATGTCTCAACACATAAAGATAAGTTGTAATTTGGCATATGTGTTTAGTATTTAGAAAATCTTTCAATATATTCGTCAATACTTCCAATTTTCTTAGCTATCGAAACACAAAGTAAGTGGAACTTAGGGATGTCAATCATACCCGCCTCATCCCAAATCCACCCCACCCCGCTCTTAACGGGAAGGTTTTTTTTCCAATTTTTTGGGTAATGGATAGGATTAGGGGAGGAAAAATGAAAACCTGGCCAGATTAGGGGTAGTAGTACCCCACCCCCGATACCCGCCCTGAACCACCCCGATATATATGTATACATATGAAATAACGTTGTTACCCTTATATTTTCATTTAATTTAGAAAGTACCACAGTATATCTAAAGAAAATCTATCATTTTAGATTTAGGAAAACTTCGGTTGTGTTTGGTTTGGGTTTTGGTTTTTTTATAATGATTGGAAGGAGAAATAGAGATAATACTTAGAAATAAGAGTTAATGATTGGAGAGAGATAGAAAGAGAAATGAGAATAATATTTGAAAATATGGGTAATAATTGAAGGATATATGAGTAATGATTGAATAATAATTGAGAAAATAGGATCTTAACCAAAACGAACAAGGCCTTCAGATCATATTTCTTCTATTTTTTTGTTGTTGGCAATAGCTTGTGATGATTAGAATAGGTATGTGCTTATGAATGATGGTTGTTCAGGATCAAATATGTACGACAACTGAGAGAGGGAAAAAAATGCGGTCCAGGACGGGTAGGTTAGGGTAGGGTAAACCCATTCCTCGGTAGGGTAGGATATTGGGGTAGATTTCCATTACCCGATTGGAATAGGGGCAGGATAGGGTCAGTTTTCAACATTTAGGATAGGAGTAGATCAAAACCCACACCAATACCATCCCCTAGTGGAACTGGCTCAAATTCATAAAAAGGACCTAATGGAACTGGCTCAAATTCATAAAAAGGAAAAAGAATTAGGAAAACTCACTAAATTGTAAAGGGGGAAAAAAAAATCAATGTGACCTAGTACTTCTCAGAATCTCAGGTGCCCTTAACTGGCCCCTTTTCAATCACTATTGCAACTCAACGAACGAGTTGACTTCTAAAATGCACTGACCATTTCCAACAAAGTAGCACCTTTAAAAGCCTCTTTATGCGAAAGAATAAAATTTGTTAAATGGGCACAAGACCCTTCCCCATTAGAATAATACTCCATCCGTTCAAATTTGTTGGTTCACAAATATATTTTTTCAAATCCGAAAATATTTGTTCGTTTTCAAAAGTTAAAGGGTAAAGTATAAAAAATTTACACAAAAATTAATAGAAAAAAAATTGAAATCCCCAAAACAGATTAACAAATCCGGACGAAAGGAATATTATTAAGGAGAATTCCATAGCCCAAGTTTATTACTCCTTGCCTAGCATTTATTCCATTTTCCTCATCCACTAAGGTTGATCCACCAAAAAAGGATCATATTCACATTCTCTCTCTCAAAAAGCCCATTAGTGAGAGGCATTTAGCATTAGAATTAGAATCTAAGTCAGTGATTTATAGAATAAAGATTTGTACTCCCTTTTATAGTGTGTATATTTTTATTTTGGGCTGTCCCTTAATAAGTACGTGTTTTGAAAAGTTATTGGGTGAATTTCCTATTTTGTCTTTAAAAGTAGATTTCTTTTTTATAAAGTTAGTAGGTATTATTATATTGATAAATGTAAGTAATAGAAAGTAGATGTAAAAGTTGATGTGAGAGAAAAATAATTGGAATTCCCAGTTAACACATTTAAAAAGGGACGGAGGGAGTAGTATTTTGCTCTTGTGGGAACAAACTCCAATTTGGATGATTGAATTTGTCGTCCTCATCGGTTCAGTCAAAAATAGTTTATTGAGGCCGTGACCAGAAAACTCACACTAATAGTATTTTATTGGAGCCTGAATCAAACTATAATCAATTATGTTAAAAACAAACTTACCAGCCAACCAGACTGACCACTGGGGCCGAGAGTCCATCTAGTTGATGGTGGAGATTGTAAAGGCATTTAATGGTATTGGCGAAAAGGAGTAAAGTTTCACTTTGTTTTTTCAAAGCCTTGTTGCTTTCCATGTGCGATACTCCTATTAATAAATTCTTCATTTGTACGCCGTTAGTTAGAGCTGAAAATCACGTCTTTTTCGTTTTTAAATGCTATATCGTTTCTTTTTATTGAAAATTAAAGATGCCCACAAGCTAATAAAATATAGTAATGCATTTTCCTTTGCTAGCCACTGCATTGACATTCGGAATTCTTCTGTCCATGCATGGAAGCATCGATTTTTATTTATTTATGGTATTTCCTTCTTAAATATAATAGTAATTTGGGGAATGTCCCTGAGCCACTATTTAATTTTCGAACCAACGATCAATTTGCATTGTCGCATCCCCGTCGTCCATTTGTGTGGTGGGATTGAATTTTATTTTATGGTTTTTCTTTCACGTGATCAGTTAATTTTTATAAAGTAATGGTAGCAAAAGGTAATTGAGACAAAAGAGACAACATAGATAATTGACAAACGAAATGAGACGGAAGGAGTAAAATTAGGGACGGAGGCTATAAGGGGGACAGGGTGGAACGTGTTACCCTGGGTCTAAAAAAATTATTTATATTCTAGAAACAATGATGTTGTTTGGTTTAGTTTTTTGGTTTGGTTTTTGAGTAATGATTGAAGGAATAAATAAGGATAATAATTAGAAATATAGAGTAATTATTGGAGAGAAATACGAATAATAATTAAAAATAAGGGTAATTATTAGAGAGTAATGATTGTGGAATAATGAAGAAACCCGATCTTGAAACCCAAAACGAACAAGGTTAATGTTAGCCTGTAAAATGCGTATATTATTTTTGGATAGTAAGGTGTTGACGAGTGATTAATCGATGAAAATACGTCTGTGTTCTTTTCACATTTCCAAAAAAAAAATTCAAAAAGATTATTCTCCCATCTCTCATTACTCATGTTTCGCTTTCTATTTATTACCCCCCTCTCCAATCATTATTTTCATTTCTCTTTCTATCTCTCTCCAATTATTACACATCTCTCTAATTATTACTCTTTCCAAAGACACATCCAAACACTATCTCAAAAATATTTCTCAAAACATTCTTTTCAAAACTCTCAACCAAACACAGTAGTATCTTTCTACTTTTTTAGTATTATAACTTGTACTTTTTATAGTAATTACTCCATCTGTCTCATAAAAATAGTATACTACCAAAAAATGTAGAATTTTTGGATAAAGAATAAAAAATTCAGTACTTCAATAAATAATTTCTTTTGTTCCTTGACATCAAATTAAAGACAAACTCAGGTTTTTCATTTGGTGTTTAGAAATTATAAAAATAATGCGCGAAAGTATTTTATTTTTATCCAAAAATTACACAACTTTTTGTAATAGGTTACCTTTATGCGACAGAGGGAGAACGTTAATTTTAGGTGCCACATCCGATTTAAAATCCTTGCTCGTCCCGAGTAAAATAGTATGAACACAATTACGAACGGTTATCTGCCTCCTTCTGTTTGTGAATTCCCGAAATTCCATGGCTGCGAAAGGTTTATACATCCACTTCGTCCATCCAGTAACTCCAAGAGATAATCCATCGAAGGTATCTTTTGCACTCTTTCAAGTTCTCTTCCATGGACAAAGTAGACAAACATTGAAATCACATCTTTATTGAAAATAAAAATGTCAGGGGCACATTTAAATTTACATTCGTTTTTACATCATGTTAACATTATTCGGAGGTTCGTTTTTACATCATGTTAACATTATTCGGAGGTTCGTTTTTACATCATGTTAACATTATTCGGAGGTTCCCACCATCACTATTGAGAGGTGATGTAAAAACGAACGTAAACTTAGATGTGCCCTTGACATTTTTGTTCTCAATAAAGATGTGATTTTGACCGTCTGGTTGTATGTTTTTTGTCACATATTTTCACGTCAAAAAGGTTTAGTGTTCCATTCCTTGCCACTCCACTTTCTTATGACATTAGACCGCCTAAATTTTGATTGCTCATCTTGACAATTAATGACTTGAAATTTTTATACCATCTCTGATCTACAAATTGACTTAGGTGTTCATGTGTTGTGTGAGAGAGAGAGTGATCTATCTCGTTAAACGCAATAAATCAGTTTTAAGTTTAAGTTAGTTTCAATAGCTAGATTATTTAGCGATCAAATTTTAGACTGCTCGATCATTCTATTACAAACAGTAATAGGATGGGAGGATCCCTTCCTGTAAGTTTGCTCGCCCAGACCAAGCGGAACAGATCATGCATAGACGATTATATGAGACCCACCTCGGGTCTTGCAAAGATGATCCGAACCGTACATTTTTTCTTTCAACATTTTTTTTTGTGGCTTATTGTAAAAAATTAGCTGGATATCAAGATAGACTTTTTGAAAATTCATAATAGTTGTCTGTCCAAATAGGAAGGTTCCTCCAATATTTTCCCTCGTGTCATCAATAGCTAGGTTGATCTCAGTAATCGAGGAAGAAAAAGATAGGAAAGCTACTCCAGAGATTGCAATGATATCCTACTTTTACCGGTTTAAAGTTGAAGCCATAATGACATCCTTCATCCCCATTTGAGGAAATTTGGACAGTTGATGGACCAGACGACTGCAAAATACCCCCAAAATATTCCATCTCCAATCCCTACAGCATTCATCCATATAGTGCAATGATGTTGAAGAATAGCAAAAAAATTTGTCCGGTTAGCTGTAAGAAAATAATTTCTTATGAATCCTCTAGCCTCAGCACGGATGAGTCAATGCCCACATAAATTGGCTCGGACATCCTGTCGGGGAAAAAATTAAATTTTTTTTTTTGAACATGAGAAAAAATGATGTTAGTCAAGTATTTTTCATAGAAATGAATTCAATTTAGGTATGAGATCAGAGTCGTGCTTGTTGGGCAAAGGTCACATCTAATACCCTGGAAAAACATACATGCTTGGTAATTTCTGGCCCAAGTCCAAAATTAAGTAATGATATTAAGTAGGCTAAGACCAAAGCCCACTTTATTTACGGTCTGTTTGTTAAATTGACAGTCCGGTCGTTACTGAAAGGCCTCGTTTGATTCGTGGACTAAAACAGGCAGGATTAATAGTCCTGGGATTAATAGTCCTGGACTATTTGTCCTGGGACTAATTTAGTCCCGAATCTCACACAATCTCATGTTTGGTTCGTGGAGGATTAACATCAGGATATCCATGTTTTAGCCAATCCCATGTTTGATTCCCTTAACT
>JAXBDA010010409.1:0-10575 GCA_036023075.1 Gaultheria prostrata
TATTTTATTAAAAATAGGGAGGGTAATAGGGAGTGTTGTTGGAGTGTTGATAGAAAAAGTGTCAAGTTATAATAGATATTTGCACTGTACACTGCCTAATTTACTAAGTTATTGTTGGGCTTGCTCTTAAATGGGGGGATTTTAGGGAGGTACTATTCATTTTTGTATTTTAGGGAGGGGTTTAGGGAGTCTCTTGGAGCCTAACTTTGGGGTTTGGCTCTCTAAAATAGGGATGTGAGCCAATTTAGGGAGTTTGTTGGGCTTGCTCTTAGGAGCCACACCTAGAAGCTATTTTGAGAGTCCATCGCGGATGCCCTAAGTTGATCAAACGCGTATTTTCTCCACCCACCAAAAGTACTTTGTATTTTTCACCTCAAAATAATGCACAAGTCTTTTGTCATCTACGACTATCTGGTTCTTAGGATAATGACAACTCTAGACGCCTACATTTTCTATTTCAAGGCACACGGGGTCTACGTAATACTAATGCTAAGGTGACCACATTTATGTATCACTTCAATATTTACCGCCTGATAATTGTTACATTAATAACTATTAATTCTTCATGATTTCTATAATTAGTATTGTCGATCGGGTATTGTATGCTCTGTAATGTCTACTTCTATGGTTACCAGACTAGCTTCTAAATTTTTTTCTTAATCTAGTTAATGATAACAAGATTTTCCAAAGAACTCAAGTTAAACTTCGATCTTTACGGATGATAGTTTTCTGACTGATGATACTCTCAATGGTTTAGATTCGCCAATGAGCTGTTACAAGTAAGAATTAACTACCATGTATTGTCGAGATGAACGTCTCAGATTGGGGATTGACAGGACCTATCGTCCCTCAAGAACCGTAGAGTCTCCCATTCTGCTTTACTTATCCAAAGTTTTGATGTTAACACGCATGCCAAGTGGATATTCAAAGAGAGTGTTGTTTGTCCCTCAAGGACCGTAGAATCTCCCATTCCATTTTATTTATCCCAATTTGTGATGTTAGCACACATGCCAAGTGGATATTCAAAGTGTAGGTTGCTTAAGGTGGTGGTGCTTTGCGGTCATTCCCATCAACATATAATAATAATAATAATATGGTGTTAAGAGTGACCTAAGCTCTGAACAGTTGGTGGAAAATGGTAAAAGGACTAGTCTAATCAGATAAATTAATTAATTAATTGGCTCTTACTTCTAAGAAGCCGACTTTATCTCCCAAAAGAAATGGGCATAGTCAAAACTCAAATGTTACTCGAAAATACTAATTTGGGTACAGCACCACCAAGTGTACCCTCAATGTACACCTCATCTAGATTGTCCAGACCCTTTTTTTGACGTTCCAGATTTCAAATGCTCTATTAACGGGTAATAGAGCACTTTAAATTTGGAACGTCGAAAGAAGCAATTGGACGGTCCAAATGAGGTGGTGTGCATGTGGTGTACCCATATCATTGTTGAATGTTACTTCCTTAGACACTGCCTGCCTCTGGTGGAATTGGATCATGCAAAAACAACATGCCTTCTCCAACCGTAGACAAACTTTTGAAAATTCAGATGGAAACTAAAATTAGGATATATAGCTTGCGTCTACCCTCGTGTATTGACTAGCTGTATTTGGACGAACCCAACAATCTTTTAGAATAAAAAAGAGGTGGATTATAATATGATGATTGAAGTGGACCAATTGGATTGGTTTTCTATCAAGTAAGTTGACATTTATTCAACCTTGCCGACACTACTTTTGTCACTTACTTGATTAATGGGCTCTTACTTCTAAGAAGCCGACTTTATCTCCCAAAAGAAATGGGCATAGTCAAAACTCAAATGTTACTCGAAAATACTAATTTGGGTACAGCACCACCAAGTGTACCCTAAATGTACACCACCTCATCTAGACCGTCAAGACATTTTTTTCGATGTTCCAGATTTCAAATGTTTTATTACCGGTAATAGAGCTCTTTAACGGATAATAGAGCACTTTAAATTTGGAATGTCGGAAGAAGCGTTTGGATAGTCCAAATGAGATGGTGTGCATGTGATGTACCATAGTATTGTTGAATGTTACTTCCTTAGACACTGGTGGAATTGGATCATACAAAAACAACATGCTTTCAAACAACCGTAGACAAACTTGGAAAATTCAGATAGGAATTAAAATGAGGATAGCTTGCGTCCACCCTCGTGTATTGACTAGCTATATTTGGACGAACCCAACGATATTTTAGAATAGAAAAGAGGTGGATTATGATGATTGAAGTGGACCAATTGGATTGAAACACGTCTCAAACTAATAAAATCCGCAAGGATGATGATTGAGAGCACGAGCACTATGCGAGGATTTAGAGCGCGGAAGTAGTGTATTTTGAAGGATTATATGACTAAGGTAAGCATGTTACACATGATCGGTCACATAAGAAAAAGAGAGTAGGTCTTACTTTTTCCTAAATATAGTACTCCATCCGTCCATTTTATAGTGCAGACATTTGCATTTTGGATTGTCCCTTAATAAGTGTGTATTTTGAAAAGTTAGTGGGTAAATTTCCTATTTTGCACTTAAAAGTAGATTCCTTTTTGAAAAGTTAGTGAATATTATTATATTAATAAGGGTAAGTAGTGGAAAGTAGATGTAAAAGTTGATGTGAAAGATAATAAGTTGGAATTACGAGACAACACACTTAAAAAAGGGACGGAGGGAGTAATATTTGGGGCCAAAACTACTCTGATGAGACTCTCAGTTATTTAAGAACCTCATATGCTCAACTTACCTTAAACAGAGGCTTTTAGTCACTAACTATGAGTACCAAAACATCAGGAAGAAAACCCCATGCAGTTTGTGTACCATTTCCAGCACAAGGGCATATAACCCCCATGATGAAACTAGCCCAACTTCTACACTCGAGAGGCTTCTTCATCACCTTTGTCAACACAGAGTTCAACCACAGACGCTTGGTCCGGTCTAAAGGACCGGAATACGTCAAGGGCTTTTCGGATTTCAAGTTCAAGACCATTCCGGACGGGCTTCCGCCATCTGACCGTGATGCAACCCAAGATCCTCAGGAACTCTCTGCTTCGCTACGAATGAATTGTTTGGGCCCGTTTCGAGCCTTATTGACCGTGCTCACTACGTCAACAGAATCGCCACCTGTCTCGTGCGTGGTTTCCGATGGAATCATGAGCTTCGGAAGTAAAGCGGCAGAGGAATTGGGAATTCCAGAAGTTCAGTTTTGGACTGCCTCTGCTTGTGGACTCATGGGGTACCTTCAATATCCTGAACTTATCAAAAGAGGAATTGTCCCTTTCAAAGGTACTTATTAATTCCTTCGAGCGCTTAAGCTTGTCACCTGGACTGTTCTGAATCGTGAAGTAATCCGCGTTTAACACTCGAACATGTAACAGCCACGCATGTCTAGTTTGAAACTAGCTGTATTCCAGTATCTGTCATACTAAGCAACAATCGAATTCGGTTCCTTGATGCATATCTATATCTGACCCGTAACATAACATTTCAAAATCAACTAACTTGTCATGTGTTGCGTACTTAATTTGTCCCTTCCATTATATGGGATGCATAAGATGATAAAAGCAAATTATATCCTTTTTGTTTTGCCAGGCGAGAATTTCACAAGTGATGGCTCTCTTGATACGACAATAGATTGGATCCCAGGCATGAGAAACATCCGGCTGAAGGACATCCCATCCTTTATCAGAACCACAGATCCTGAAGACATCCTGCTCAATTACTCAAAAGAGGAAGCGCAAAATTGCTTAAAATCATCTGCAATCATCTTCAACACTTTCGACGCGTTAGAGCATGAAGTGTTGCAAGCTCTCTCTTCGAAGTGCCATCACATTTACACTTTCGGTATGCGGTACAAACAGAAAAATTTGTAAAATAATCAACAAAGAAGAATTGATGCTGATATGAGACCTTAAGACACACAATACGTGTTCGTGTGTATGAGTGGAAGCAGTCGCTAGAGCGTAAAAGCGCATTTCAAAAGCATCCCAAACTACTAAAATTCGTGAGAGCAGGATCAGATAGTCCTACCGGAGGATTATGTGACCTGGTACAGGACATGAAAATTCTTTTCGTTAATAGGAACGTAGACATGGCAAGGGACATTACAGAATATGCGCAAAAATCTTACATATCTTTAGCTGTTTTTCCTATGAATATCATATACAGAAACAACTTTTCCTATAACTTGTAAGTCATTTTTACTAAAACAATAATTTACATGATGTGTACCTGCATGTCCCCATCTTAACATTTAAGAAAATTAATTGGAAATGACACCTCCCGTATGTAACCCACCATCTTCCGGGTGTGTCCGACACACACACACACACACACACAGAGGAACCACTCAAAAGTGTTTGTATTTCCCGGATGAACAATTCTAAATGATGCAACAAGTCCCCAAATTTTTTGAATCAATAGTGGGTAACTGTTTCATTTCCTATATGTTATAGGGCCGCTATCCTTGCTAGCAAGGAATGTGATTGGTGACAAAGCCAAGTTGTTAAATTCAAGTTTGTGGAAGGAAGATGGAGAATGTCTCAAATGGCTGGATCAAAGAGAACCAAAATCTGTTGTGTATGTAAACTATGGAAGCGTGACCATAATGACAGATCAGCATCTGAAGGAATTTGCATGGGGACTTGCAAATAGCAAGCGGCCATTTCTCTGGATCGTTCGACCAGATATTGTAATGGGTGATTTGGCAATATTACCCCCACGCTTTCTTGAGGAGACTAAAGATCGAGGAATGCTAGCAAGTTGGTGCCCACAGGAGCAAGTGCTTTCCCACCCATCAATTGGTGTTTTTCTAACACACTGTGGGTGGAACTCTACATTGGAAAGCATATATGGAGGAGTACCCATGATTTGCTGGCCTTTCTTTGCCGAGCAACAGACGAATTGTCGGCATATTTGCACTGCATGGGGGATTGGAATAGAGGTTAATGAGGATGTGAAGCACGGAGAAATTGAAGATCTTGTTAATGAAATGATGCAAGGTGACAAAGGGAAACAAATGAGGAGAAAGGCTCTGGAATGGAAGAAGAAAGCAGAAGAGGCTACTGCTGTTGGAGGTCCATCTTACAAGAACTTTGATAGGTTCATCAAAGAAGCTCTTCATTATAGTGAGCAGTGAAGCCGGCTTAAATACACGCCTGTGTGCAGTATTTCACTTATATACAAGTTCTTTGAGTATTACATATATTGATTGTACTAAAGTGTCATGAGACTCCTGACAAACAGTAGAAAGAAAGTGATGACGGACTTCTGAAATGGAAATTGTTACATGATATCACTAAATCCTCTAATTCATGGTTTTTTGTATTTTAGACAAGGTTCTAATTCATAGTTGTTAGACAGGAGTTATAAAGTTTTAGAATTTGAAATGTACCCCTCTAAAATAACGCGATAAGAGCAGCTGAACTGCCACCTCAAAACATAATACGTTCTAAAATTTGTTTCTTCATACAGCATTACTCCATCTAGATATATCATAGGCACAAACACACTACAGAAAGAGGGAGGCCTTTATTGATAGTAATGTGATCAATATTTACAAATATAAACCTTGAATAATAGCAATCAAAGAATGCAAAACATAGGACCATTGAAATTTACGAATTTTTTTATCAAAACCAATAATGGTTACCGAATACTATTTTGCGAAATAAGAAAAAGTAGGTAACGGTATCTTGATGAGAAACCAAAAAGATACCTGCAATCAGTTCACACCAAGTTGCAACCCAGCAGACGAGCTATGAGCAACAGAATGTGGTAGTTTCCTATGTCGCAGCAACAGCATCCTGAAGCAACATCTCTAAGTCCTTCAATCTGCAAGGGTAATATGAATGACAGGATATGAATAGGATGTGAACACAAAACAAAATACCGGTGCATAGAAACTAAATGGCTACTATACCTTACACTACTCAAGTCAGGGTAGATTCCTATTGCATCTTCAAAATCCTACAGTAATTGAAGACATTAGGCTGCAACTGACATTTTACATAAAACAAACTCCAGCCCAGTAAACTACCTTACAGCACTCTCTCACCTGATTAGCTGTAGATGGAGTAAAGGTAATAACACATGACATCCCAGCACTTGTGGCTGCCTGCATTGGGGAAAATAAATTAGTGTCTTGGGTTCAATAACCATGAAGCTATTTCCTGATTTGTTAGAACAAGAAGAAGGCCTATGGTGCAAAGGACCAAACAAGGACATATGATGGAAGAATGAGAGAAGTTTTAGGACAGAAGACTGTTTCAGGATCAAAGTACCAAACAGAGCAGGGGGCGTGAACATGAAGACATTTTAACAGATAAACCAAATTTGTAACCACACAACCAAATTGCTTGATGTGCGAGCATTTATGTTTTCAACACAATAACTCATTGTTGAAATCAACGATTTACGAGCCATCTTAAAGTATGAACTTGACCTTTAGACCAATTACAGAATCCTCCACCACCAAACATTCTTTCCCTGAAACACCCAGCTTCTGCAAGGTTTAAGAGATCATAATTATGTCAAACACCAAACAAATCACTATCTTAGACATATATGCACAAAATACCACACATTGGCTTACCCTAGCAGCTGTCAAATAAATTGAAGGATCAGGCTTCTTTTCTTTCACATCATCACCTACAAAAAAGAAAATAAAAGTGGAAATGAAACTTTTCCAAAAATAGAAAAAAGGGAAAGATAAAGAACGATACGTGCAACAAGTTCATTGTATAATGTTGAAGTTCACCCAAATGGTGGTGTGCGCGAAGCAGGGGATAATTCCCCGGCATGTCGGTGGACATGGTTTCACCCGTTTCACTCGTTTTGCTTTCTTCTGCTTCCTTTCTTGTGTATATATCTACGAGCTGAGAGAGGGAGAGAGGTGTGGTGTGCAAATGTAGTGTGAGAGAGTGAGGGAGGTCCGACAGAGAGGTTTTTGATGTTTGTGTGTATGTGTGTGTTTATATATATACAAAACATAGTTTTTGCCTCAAATTCATGTGTGTGTTGCTAGAGTTGTGACCCTCCGATCCCAACATATATCTCATGTAGCTTGAACAAGGCTGTTTACTATTTTGGTATCCTAAGACTGAGTTGACGCACGGTGTGAAAATAACACATAAATAGAAAAATTCAATGCCCACATTTAGTAATAGACAAGCCTAACATTTGGTAATGAAAATAATAAGACCTCGCTATGGATTGCATGGCTTCCAGTGCCCAAACTTGTCCATCCCCAAAACCCAACCTCAATTACAATTGGGACTTTCCTCAAATTGAGATTTGGGCATAGATGGAAACCAAAGGAACCGTTGCTGCTGTGAAATTTAGGCAATAAAAATTTACAAGCACGCACATCCTTAACAGGTGCTTGATCACAAGGCGAGAACAGGTACAAAAAATCAACTCCGAAACTTATATGAACCTACCTGCAAGGAAGCAATCAAGACTCTGGAACCGCTCCTATAAGAAAACAAAAACAGTAAAACATAAACACTTCTAACAGAAATGAAACATGGAGGGAAAAAAGAAAATTAGGCCTGATGTCTAAGAATTAACACTATAGGAAGGACTGACCATTCCAATAAGGTTTTCTAGGCATAGTATGACAGAACTTTTAGTTGCAGCAGAGCAAACAGCAAGTTGTTTACCCTATAAGCAAAAACCACAAAGGTTTATTCAAAATGGAGACGAACGGTTATAGCACACACGAAAAAAGAATCCATCGTGTCCACAAGAAGTTCCCCCAAACCCAAATGCATTCTGAACTATAGACACAAAAAGGTTGGACAGTAATTGCAATTAAAAGGTAAAGTGTCAATCTTACCTCAGCCTTGGCCTCATCCATCAATCTCAAAACTCCAGGTCTAGGCACCACCTGCTCGTTAACAAGAAGAATTCATTTTCTTCACAATTGTTCATGGAGAACATATTTCGTCCTAGAGACGAGTTACCATGTGATCCTAAAATATTGATGTATATGGGTCTCCTTACAGTTCCAGATTTGATAATCTCTTTGTACCTTTCAGTCTTCCAATCCTACAGATAACCTTAAAATAATCAGTACAACAAACTAGTTGATGATACATGTTCAAAACCTCCTCAACCCTTGGACACAAGTAAAATATAATCAAGGAGCATAGAAACTCAACAAATGAAACTATCACAAAGGCAGATAGTTTCCCATTTATGTGTTGCAAGTGGTGTCTCGAATCCAGCCTAGATTATGATTATAACAAATGGCAAGCTGCACAATGGATAAATGGGGGGTCCCGAGCCCAAGCCCCTCGGCCACTAGTTCTGACGGATCATAATGTAGGATTTTCAATACAAAGAGGGTATTTGAAGCATGTAGGGTTTTATGCAAGAGCTTTGCAGTCTTATAAACAATGCTGCCTCATTGTATTTGTTGGGTTTGTGAAGCCTAATTCAGTTTTAGATTGTCACCTTCGCTAAATGGTAGGATATAAATATACTTTATATGCAGCCAACGTAGTCTGTACTCTTTTCTTCCTTCAATGCATTATAGAAATTGGTGTGCATCATGTATGCATTCAATTACACAAATGAGGAACCACATAAAGATCTGTCTTTTTTGTTTGCATTATCTAGTAGATTGTTCTTCGCACGTCGTGAGTGTTGAGGTTTCACTGATTCTCAACAGTATATTTTGTTTTAATAGTGAATTTTCTTTCTCAATCTTTTTTCCAGTAGAAAACTACTACTTTAAGCTCTCCTACATAAGTTCTTATGTATCATCTGATTACTCGTTTTCTTTGTATGTGTGGTTTGTTTCGTCTTCGTGATTCTTTACAACATTATGTTCCTATTCAACCACAAATTGTAGATAGTACCTGAATAGTGTCAATTAACTTCGCTCTGGCAGCATCATCCTCCGGAGGTTTCTCAAATATAGTAGATGATGGCCAACCGTGCTCCTTAAAATACCTAACCACACAAATTGCAGTCAAAGTGTAATTGAAAACCACCAACTCATCTCAAAACTTAACCTCTGAGAGAGATTACTTTCACTATTCATATCCTTAACACGGCCCACGCGCGTAGCAAGGGTCTCTTCTATAAACGGCCTAGTCACGTGCAAGTAATTCATTATCATGTAAGCTGGTAATCAACAACTCATCTAAAATCATAACATTGACCTTTGATTATGCCTTATTATTCACCTATACTGAATTTATTGCGCATATGTGAAATTCAGGAGTGGAAAATTACGAGAAATCTAGAGAGAGAGAGAGAGAGAGAGAGACCATCGCATCTTAGGTTTTCCGCCGCCGATTCGGTTCTGGAGCTCGTCATAGAAATCGGAGCCCCAATTGAGGGGCTGAGACATGGACGAAGAGGGGCAACGGACATTGAAGTGAGAGAAAGCGTCGTTGTAAGCTTGTCGATGCAAGTGTTCCGACTCCAATATCACGCCGTCGCAGTCGAATATCAGTGCTTGCAGTGGACGCGACGAAGCCGACACTGACAGTGGCTTAATTTTGGTGGTTCTTCTGGCGGTGGTTCGGAGAGGAGAGAGAGAGAAGAGAGGGGTGTGAGGAGAGAGAGTGGAGCTGAGAGGGACGAGGAGAATTGTGCGAGTGGAGGCCATGAATGGAATCTGTAAGTTGATTGTGAAGTTATGGCGGGTATCGTTTGTGTGGTTGGATCGAGGGGAAGAAGTTTGTTTGTTCAGTTGTAACGGATTTTAACGGCCGTTAGCTTTATTTTGACGGTGGTTATGTCAAAGCCCAGCCCAAGTGCCCAACATAAGGTCGAAGAATCCTATCATATGGGCCCATTCTCATTAGGTCCAGCCCATAATTTCCATACCAGAGGGCATAATGGGTAGCCAATTGCCCTCTGGTATGGAACTCTCTTCGTCTAGTATTCTTTTATTCTCACACATTTTCCTTATCGTGATAACACTTGGAGCTCCTCATTGTGGCCAAACATCTAGCTCGAGGCGATGAGATTGTAAGAAATGACAATGATAGCGCACACATCAACTCAGCTTGAGGCGATGAGATTGTAAGAATCGACAATGATAGCGCACACATCAATTGAGCACAGGGTGCTAAGCTCATACATTTTCTTCATTAAGTTTTTGTTCCTTTTTTTGTAGGCGGCTTTCATTGCCGAATCACTTCCGAGGGTCACTTTTCCTTCTGTCATGTTCTGAGGGATGGTTTAGCGAACGGAAGATAGTTGTTACGAAGTTAATTTTTCTGGCCGCATGGTCTTTATATATAGGGATAATCAGATAAAATCTTATACTACTAGAGATGACAATTAGATAACTATGGGGCCTAAGCCCTACATGAGAGATCAAAGAATAAAATTTCAAATGTAGCCTGCTATTTCATACTTATTAGAACTTTATATCACCAATATTAGAGTATTATGTTTTGACCTATATTCCTTGTTGTTGTAAAACGCACGCTATGAACGCGATAAAGTAATGAGAAAACAAACCAAATCAACAAGCAATCACACGACACAGAGATTTACGTGGTTCCCCCAAGATTGAGGTACGTCCACGGGCGAGGA
>JAXBDA010010410.1:0-10575 GCA_036023075.1 Gaultheria prostrata
GGTAGGGGACCTAAATCTACTCCCTCTAGTTGTATGTTTGTGATTTGTTGCATATATCTTGGCCTTGCTCTCAATTTGCTTGAAAATCATGTTTATCTCCTTAAAGTGGGTTTTCTTCAATTTGGGTTTTTGATCTATGATTTGGGTTGTTGTTTTGTGAAATTGATTGTTGTTTTAACCTCCCTCCATTCCCTTTGTTGCTTGATGTCTCAAATTTGTGCTTGAATCATCACATTTGGACTTTGGGGTTGAAATTCCACACCTTAGAGGTGAAAATCTACAACTTTTGGAACTTTGAAAATTTGCCCCGACCGCCCGGGCGGGATTGGGGCCGCCCGGGCAGAAATTCCAGCAGCTACCCCATTTTCTGTTTTGTTCTCGGTCACTCCTTAATGCCCGTTTGGCACCCGATCGCTCATATCTTCACATAATCGACTTTTGGCATTGTGACAACCCTCAAATTCACTTTGAAATGTTTAAACCTAGATTTTGACACGTGATTCCATCGGACACTTCGTTATACGTATTAGACATGTAACATATTGAGTTGGTTGACACTTTTGGTGAAAATTGTAATACTTTTGGCGAAAATTGTGATATTTTGAAAAGAATGGGATACTTGGATTTATTTTGACGTGGACGCTCGATGGACACTTGAGGGACACCAAAATTCTGTACAAATGGATTTCGAAACGGGTACCAGAGGGACACATGATATCACACATTGAGGATTTTAAACGCTTCTATGGTAAATTCATTAACGTGGTCACTTGTTTGAAGAAAGTAGTGAATTACTTAATGGTTCGAGAAAATGAGGGAATCCATGATTGTTCGAGGGTAGACGAGACACTATATATCTATCTAGTGTGGATGCTTGACTAGTGTGTGGATGTACTTTAAGATAGAATGAGTCACGTTATGATGACGTTGGTGTATTATTAACGTTACGATGACGTTGGTGTATTATTATCAGTAGAGCTGGGCATGGTGAACGTGGCCTGTGAAACACGGTTTATTATTATTACCAACATAGCTAGGCATGGTGAACGTGGCCTGTGAAACACAGTTTATTAATATTACCAGCATAGCTGGGCATGGGTGAACGGAGCCCGTGAAATCCTGCAGAGGGATTAGTTCCCTATAGTTGAATTGGTAAGATAATGCATAATGGAAAATAAATGACTTGGATACATGGACACGTAATTGGACACACAGACACGTTATTGGATTTTTTGGACACGTAGTTTGTGAAGACCCGGAAAATTTCATATTTATTTTTCGTAAATAACAATGGGTTAATGTGAGGAATTGAATGAATGATAATATTGACTAAGTGTTGGAGTGTTGGTGAGATATATGTAGATTGTGGTGTGTTTGGTTTACACAAGTCACTTTTGGACTTGGGGTGTAATTTTAGAGATTTGTGTGGGTTATGTGGTGTAGGGGAAGAGAGAGAAAGAGACCACTTTCTCCCCCCCAATTGGCCGGCCCTCCCTCTCCCTCCTCTCTCCTTCATAACTCCTCCAAGTTAAATACTCACAACCCAAGTCAATCTCTCACTTCCAACCTTAACTCCTTCACAAAAAATTCCTAAAATCGCTTGCTCGACGCATTGGTGCTTTCGTTTCACGCCGGTGTTTGAAGAAATTTGCTTGGAGTTTGGAGCTTGAGCTAGGGTTCACCATTTGAAGTGTTTTCTTGTCCAAATCCCAAGAGGTAGGGGATCATCCTTCAATTCTCAATGCAAATTTGATGTTTGTGTGTGTAATACCCTCATACTTGTAAAATCCCTCTTAATCCTTGCTTTGAGCCCTTTGTGGAAGCACTCTAGTCTTACAATGTTGATGTGGAGTTGTTCTATCTATTTCCTAAGTGATTTACTAACCAATTTGTGGGTTTGATTTGAGTTGGGTTGAAATCCCCCACCATGGGTGAAAATCTGCTAGAACTGGTCACTATTTAGGCATTTTGGGAAACATCAAAGCCGAATTGGGAAAAGTGTATAACTACAATGTTGTATCTCTTCAAATTACCTACGTTTTGATATATAATACGTCCAAAACGGAGTTTGGTGTGAAAAGTTATGGCGAAAATACTGGGAACTGTACAAAATCTGCTCGTAAGCATTCTGGGTCGACCCAGACCCTGTAGTGGGTCGACCCAAAACCTTCTGTTCAACTCAGAACCATTTTGGGTCGACCCAATCACATTTTAGGTCGACCCAAACCCTCTTAAAGGTCATTTTGCTCATTTTGACCCGTTTTGGCCCATTTTGTGCGACGTGCATATTATGTTCATTCTAATTGACTTGAAACACCTCGAGATGCGTGTCATGAGTATAATTTAGCATATCCGATGTTACCTTGAGTTCTCTCGGGGTTTGTATTACATGTTTGACATCTAACGACACTAGTTGGGCGATAACCGACCGAATTAGAGTTTTCAGCAAAGGATTGAGTTGAGGTTATGCATGGACACCGAGACGACACTATTGAACATGAAATGACAACGGAAATGTGATAATGATGACACGGGACCCGAAAGGGTATGCCCAGAATGACATGGGGCTCGAAAGGGTATGCCCGAAATGACACGGGGCCTTTAACGTATGCCCGGAGTATAAAGAATGGTCTAAATGGATAGTGCATACAATGAATATGTCTTGAACCCTTGCGACGTGTCGAGTACGTATCGGATACGACGGAGTCATATTTGGGTTGTATTAGCGATTATCAATTCTTATGATATTCTTACCTTTCTCATATAATCCTATGGACCTTATCACATGTTTATTTTCCTTATTGCACGTCATGAGCATCTCATTTCCATTTAGAATCGATAGATGTTTTCCTACTGGGCTAGTGAGCTCACCCTTATAATTTTCAGGTACTCAACAAGGCGGAACATGACTTGGCATGTGGATGTGCATGCATGACTTCATTCTTTTGAACGCTAATCGAACGAGTTACATGATCATCTTGGACTAGTATTATTTTTGAAAAGATGAATGTTTAACTTGTAATACATGTATTTTTTACTAGAAACTCGTGAAGACTATTGGGTTATGTAATAGATTCGGGTACCTTAAACATTGACTTTCGTTGACTTTGAACATGTAATTTGATCTTGACTGTGGAAGGTGTTGACCTCCACGTGGATTATGTATTATTTATGTTTATGAAAATTCTGGGCGTTACAACTTGGTATCAGAGCATTAGGTTCGAAAACCTAGGAACCGTGGGGAGACTCTAAGTCTCGGGGTTTAAACCACTGCATTAAATCTTTTATGAAATCATATCTTCTCATGCATTGTGTGTGCTTGTGTGACATTCATGAACATGGAACATTGTGTAGTATTTTGTTAGTGTTTGTTGGGCATCGTGTGGAGTTTAATGAAAATCTTTCTTTCTTATATTGTTATAGAATTATGCCGCCAAGAGGAGAGGTTAGACGTGGTAGGGTTGCGCGTCGGGGAAGGAACCGAAACCGGGATCGCAATGAGAGGGTTGAGGATGAGGCTAGTGTACATCACGAGGACACCGAGGTTCACGATGAGAGGCGTGAGGAAGGTGTGGAACAACCGGAACCACAACTTACACCGGCCCAACTTGCGGCCCTTGCGGCCCAAAATTTGTTAAAGGTAACACCAACCGTGGAGGGTTCGGAGGCTAGGGATGCCGGGAAGGAATTTCGTCGCATAAACCCGCCAACCTTTGACGGGGATGTGAGTGACCCTATTGCACCCAACCATTGGCTCGCAGAAATGCGAAATTTTTTCAACGTACTTGCCATCCGCGATGATAGTACAAGAGTGAGCCTTGTGGCATGTCAATTAACCGGAGAGGCAAATGAGTGGTGGGAGTCGGTTTTGGCTATTAGGAAGGATGCTAGGAGGATGGATAGGGTGGCGAGGGGTGTAGAGGAACCGGATGTTGAAAACCTTACGTGGGCCGAGTTTGAGGCGATTTTCGAAAACCAATATTTCCCGGAGTCTCTCAAGGATCAATATAGGGACCAATTCGAGAACTTTAAGAAGTCGGGCATGTCAATTTCGGCGTATTCCATGAGATTCCAACAACTATCCCGTTTTGCGCCGGAATTAGTCAATACCGAGGAGAGGAAGTGCAAGAGGTTTGTGAAGGGTTTAGATGAACCGCTTAAGAGCCTTGTGATTGCGTCTCGTTGCAAGACCTTTGTCGATTTGTTGGAAACGGCTAGGGCAGTTGAGGTTCTGAGTGAGGCGACAAAAGAGGTACCTAGGCCAACCCAAACTACTGTGAGCGCAGCGTCGGGCTTTTATGGGGGACAAGGGCATAAGAGGTCTCGGGAACAATTCCAAGCATCACATAGCCAATCGCGTAGTCAATCGGGTTTTTGAGCACCTACACTGTCGGGTTTTCGGGGTGGTTCGGTTCGACCACCATTGGTATGTCATCATTGCAATCGCGCCGGTCATATTCGTCAGCATTGTCCTTTCCTATCAAGTCCTCAATCTCAGGGTACTCATTTCTCCGGCACTTGCTTTAAATGTGGGAAAATAGGCCATGTGGCGGGGCATTGCACTCGGGGAGGTGGAGCGTGTAGTGAGTCTGGGTCTGTGCAGCAGTCGAGGGGTGGGCATAGCTTCAGTCAGCCGAGGGGTTCGTTTGGTCAGTCTCAGTACAGGCAAGGTTCTACTGGGCAGGTCAACGGTTTGTTGAACGGGGTGCGAGTTCTTCGGCACCGGGTCAGGGTTGTGTTAAGAGGGGTGGGCACACTCAGAGTCAGACCATACCAGGGAGAGCCTACCATATCACTGCTTCTACACCGCCACCACATACTACACCTCACGTTCTAGAAACTTCCGTTGTGAGGGGTACATTTCTTCTCTTCAACTCCTTTGCTAAGGTTTTGTTCGATTCGGGCGCATCGCATTCCTTTATTGCATCTTCTTTTGTGCTTGCCTTGGAGTTAGAGACCGATAGTTTGCACCCTCCGTTGTTTGTTGACACGCCATTGGGCAGTAGGACACCACTTGATCACATATGTCGGGGTTGTGAGTTGGTTATCCAGGATCGTCGGTTTATATTTGATTTCATCGTGTTGGGTATGTCCGGGTTCAACATTATATTGGGTATGGATTGGTTGTCAACGTATCATGCAACTATAGATTGTTATAAACGTCAGGTCCGTATTTGTACGCCGGAGGGTGGTTGTTTTGAGTTCTTTGGGGAACGTCGGGAGTCGATTGAACCATATTTATGTGGTCCATGGGAAAGGGAATCTATTGCGTGCCTTTTGGCTAGTTTGACATTAGATGAGGATTTGTCCACGCGCGGGGAACTACCGAGGGTAGTTTGTGATTTCCCGGATGTGTTTCCGGAGAAGTTACCGGGCTTGCCACCCGATAGGGAGGTTGAGTTTGCGATAGATTTGTTATCGGGCACCGCACCGATTTCAATGGCTCCATATCGTTTCGCACCGGCCGAATTGAGAGAACTTAAGGTACAACTTCAAGAACTACAAGGTTTGGGCTTTATCCGACCGAGTACGTCACCGTGGGGCGCACCGGCTTTATTTGCGCAAAAGAAGGATGGGTCACTTCGTTTATGCATAGATTATCGTAAGTTGAACCGCGTCACCGTTAAGAATAAGTATCCCATGCCTAGAATCGATGACTTATTTGATCAACTTCGGGGTGCGACTTGTTTCTCTAAAATTGATTTGAGGTCCGGTTATCACCAATTGAGGGTTCGTCGTGAAGACATTCCTAAAACCGCTTTCCGCACCCGTTATGGCCATTATGAATTCGTGGTCATGCCATTTGGCTTAACCAATGCTCCCGCTACTTTCATGGATTTGATGAACCGAATTTTTCGTGCCTATTTGGATCGCTTTGTGGTTGTCTTTGTTGACGATATTCTTATCTATTCCCCCACCGAAGAAGACCATCAATCTGATCTCACCGTTGTTCTTGAACTCTTGCGAGAAAATCAATTGTATGCCAAGCTTAGTAAATGCGAGTTTTGGTTGTCCGAGGTCAAATTCTTGGGGCACGTGGTATCAAAAGACGGGGTTTCCGTGGATCCGGGGAAAATTGAGTCGGTTTTGAATAGGGAGCGTCTGAAGAGTGTTTTCGAGATTCAGAGCTTTTTGGGTTTAGCCGGCTACTACCGCCGATTTGTGCTTGATTTTTCGTGCTTAGCGACACCGATGACTCGACTAACTCGCAAGGGAACGAAATTCGTGTCGGATGACAAGTGTGAAACAACATTTTCCGAATTGAAGAAACGACTAACTTCCGCGCCTATTCTTATTGTGCCCGAACGTGGAGTTGGCTACTCTGTTTATTGTGACGCCTCGCGGGAAGGGGTTGGATGTGTTTTGATGCAAAATGGGAAGGTGGTAGCGTATGGATCACGTCAATTAAAGGACCACGAGTGTAATTATCCGCCCCACGATTTGGAACTTGCGGCCGTTATTTTTGCTTTGAAAAGTTGGAGGTATTACCTCTATGGTGAAAAATTTGATGTGTTTTCGGATCATAAAAGCCTAAAGTACTTATTTTCACAAAAAGAGCTTAATTTGCGACAACGCCGTTGGATGAACACATGGAAGATTATGATTTCGAATTGCAATATCACCCGGGTAAGGCGAACGTAGTGGCGGATGTACTTAGTAGGAAACCGGCTAGTCTAGCGAGTTTGGCGATCGACGAATGGAAGATGATGGAAGAGTTGGGTTTTTACGCGATGCATTGCGAGGAGATTCGTGAAGGGGGCAACGCTATGCAATTTAACGGTTCAATCAACATTATCTACTCGGGTTATTGAGGCACAACAAATGGATGAAGAAGCGGGCAACTTTCGAGGCAAGTTTGTCACGCCCCAAATTTCTACAACATATATAAGTACATAATCCCCGTGGAGGTCAACGCCATCCACGGTCAAAGTCAAATTACACGTTCAGCGTCAATAAAACTCAAGAGTTTAGTGTACCGAATCAATTACATAAGCCGAATAGTCTACCCAAATTTCTTAGTCAAAATACATGAATTACAAGTTAAAAGTTCATCTTTTCAAAAGTAATACAAGTCCAAGATGATCATGTAACTCGTCCAATTAGCTTTCAAAATGTGAAGTCATGCATGCACATCCACACGCCAACTCATGATCCGCCTTGTTGAGTACCTGAAATTATAAGGGTGAGCTGACTAGCCCAGTAGGAAAACATCTATCTATTCTAAATGTAAATGAGATGCTCATGAGGTATACCGAAGGAAGGAAAATCAATACGAGTGCTTAAAGAAGTCACGGAACGCCAGACATAGAAGATTGGTTCAAAATTCGTCACACTAGATCAACAATCACTCCGTTGTGTCCAAAATATACCACGTGTACCACTCATGCTCTCTAAACCCTCTCATCATGCGTCTTATTCCATTATTCCATTCATTGTAATCCGGGCATACCATAAAGGCCCTGTGTCACTCCGGGCATGCCATATAGGCCCCGTGTCACTCCGGGCATACCCTTTCGGGCCCCGTGTCAATCTTTTCATCATTTAATACCATATCATGCTCGATCGATTCATTTAAGTGTCCATGCAATAGCTCAACTCAAATCAACGCTCAAAAATCCTAATTCGTTCCATGACCGTCAACTCGCATCATTAAGTGTCAAACTCGTCCCGTAAGACCCAAGGAAACTTAAGAACTCAGCAAGTATCTCTCATGACGTTCAAGGTAAGTATCTCGAAGTGTTTCAATTCACGGAGAACAAGTAAAGCACGTACGTCACTCGATCGAAGACCAAAGGGGTCAAATTAAGCCAAAATAGGCCAAAATGGGGGGTGGATCGATCCACTGGTAGAGGTGGATCGATCCACAAGGGTCTGTTCCCAAAAGAGTATCAAGTGGATCGATCCACTAGCAAAGGTGGATCGATCCACCTAGGTTACGAGCCAATTTTGAGCACAAAACAAGGGGATTTTGGTGAGTTTTGATTCATGGGTTTTGTGAGAACTTTGAAAGGTGTATTGAGCCAACAATTTAGGATCCAGCAATGACAACAACAAGAGAAAACAATGTAGAAATCATGGATTGGGTTCATAAGCCATTTTCCCCATTTCCAAAGTGATTAAACCACCAAAAGGGATATACCCACAAACAATCAACATTTTGCATTGAGAATTGATAGAGATTCCCCTACCTCTTAAGATTGTGACTAGAAAACACCTCCAAGAGTGAAACCCTAGCTCAAGCTCCAAACTCCAAACAAAAATCTTCAAATACCGGGGTGAAAAAGGCACACCAACGCGTAGAGCACGAAGTTTTGAGAAGCTTTTGTGAAGGGAGTAAGCTTGGAACTCAAGGGTTGGCTTGGATTGGTAGAGAAATGAGTTTGAGAGCTATGGAGGAGTGAAAGGGAGGAAGGGACTGGTTTTTAGGGGAAGAAGATGAGTTTCTCTCTCCCCTCTCACCACACACACATATACACATCTTTAAAATTACACTCCAAGTCCAAATGTGACTTGTGTAAACCAAACACACCCCAATCAACATATACCTCACCAACACACCAACACTTAGTCAATTTTTCCATTCCATTCAATTCCTCACATTATCCCATTGTTATTTACGAAAAATAAATATGAATTTCCGGGTCTTCACAAAGTTTCTTAGTGGGGAAGCACTGGTTGGGTGGATGATCCACTCCGACCAAAGCTTGCATTTCAAAGGGAAGTTATTCGTGCCTATCGCGTGTCGGGACGAGATTTTGCGAGAGTTTCACCATTCACTATTAGCCGTACATCCGGGTGGGACGAAAATGTATCACAATTTGCGTCGGCAATTTTGGTGGCTGGGAATGAAACGGGATGTGGCTAACTTTGTGTCACGGTGTCTTACGTGCAAACAAGTGAAAGCGGAGCACCAACGGCCGGCGGGAGAGTTGCAACCATTACCGATAGCCGAGTGGAAGTGGGAGAACATGACGATGGATTTTGTGACGGGTTTGCCGAGATCGCCGAGGGGACACGATGCCGTGTGGGTTATAGTTGACCGATTTACTAAGAGTGCTCATTTCTTACCGATTCAAGTCACCAATACAGTAGAGACGCTTAGCCGTTTGTTTATTCGGGAGATTATTCGACTTCATGGGATTCCGGTATCGATAGTGTCCGATAGAGATCCGCGTTTTACCGCTCGATTTTGGCAAAGTTTGCAAGCCGCGCTCGGGACGAACTTGTTGTTTAGCACCGCGTACCATCCTCAAACCAACGGACAATCCGAGAGAACGATTCAAATATTGGAAGATATGTTACGGGCATGCATGCTAGATTTTCGAGGTAGTTGGGAGGACCATTTATTGCTAATTGAGTTCGCTTACAACAATAGTTACCGATCGAGCATCGAGATGGCGCCTTTCGAGGCTTTGTACGGTAGACTGTGTAGACCGCCGGTATGTTGGACCGAATTGGGAGAAGCGACATTAGTGGGACCCGAATTATTGAACGAAACCGCCGATAACATGAGAGTGATCTGGAGAGGCTTAAGGAAGCTCGGGAGGCAACAACCGAGAAGGTCAAGGTGATTCGTCAACGCTTGCTAACCGCCCAAAGTCGCCAAAAGAGTTATGTCGACCGCCATAGACGTCCATTATCATTCGACGTGGGAGATCATGTATTTCTCAAGGTATCACCGCATCGGGGCTTATCGCGTTTTGGACGAGGGGGTAAATTGTCACCACGTTATATTGGGCCGTTTGACATTATAGAGAAGATTGGGGAAGTCGCGTATCGTTTGGCCTTGCCGCCACGGTTATCGGGGGTTCACGATGTTTTCCACATCTCAATGTTGAAGAAGTATGAGGCGGATCCGTCACATGTGTTGGAATGGTCCAAATTAGAGCTAGAAGCCGATGCGTCATATGGGGAAAGGCCGATACGGGTTATGGATACGAAGGAGAAAACGTTAAGGGGTAAAACGATTCGGTTGGTCCGGGTGTTATGGAATAACTTCAGGAGCGAAGAATTGACATGGGAAAGGGAAGACGAGATGAGGGAGAAATATCCGGAGCTATTTTCGACTTGATCAATGTGAGTTTTTGGTTATTTTAGCCATTTCGTATCGGATACGTGTCCACTTTTATGCGTAGTATATGTGATGGTATGATTGATTGTTTGAGCAAATTTTGAGGACAAATTTTTTCTAAGGAGGGTAGAATGTGAAGACCCGGATAATTCATAATGGATAATGGAAAATAAGTGACTTGGATACATGGACACGTAATTGGACACACAGACACGTTATTGGATTTTTTGGACACGTAGTTTATGAAGACCCGGAAAATTCATATTTATTTTTCGTAAATAACAATGGGTTAATGTGAGGAATTGAATGAATGATAATATTGACTAAGTGTTGGAGTGTTGGTGAGATATATGTGGATTAGGGTGTGTTTGGTTTGCACAAGTCACTTTTGGACTTGGGGTGTAATTTTAGAGATTTGTGTGGGTTATGTGGTGTAGGGGAAGAGAGAGAAAGAGACCACTTTCTCCCCCCCAATTGGCCGGCCCTCCCTCTCCCTCCTCTCT
>JAXBDA010010411.1:0-10574 GCA_036023075.1 Gaultheria prostrata
CCATGAACGTAAATCCACAAACCAAACCATTGAATACGGATTCTAATTTTTTTAAACCAGGACCAAACCACGTCACTAAAAAACCAAACCAAACCAATCGGTTTGGATCGGTTTGGACTGGATTCACGGTTTGATGGATTTTCTGCTCACCCCTCATTATACCCACCTAAGATTACACCTTGTTTAATGCCCCAGCTTTGGGCCTTCCGTTATTTGTTTTGGACTAAATCAATAGTCAAGTAACTATCACTGAAGTGTTTTCTGTCTTCTACCTCTCGTTCTTTGGACTGCTACTCGACTTCTGTGATGCAGCCAGCAAGTAAGCCTGTACTTGCTGTTCGGCTGCTACAGCAGTGTCAAATCACACTAAAAGGGAACAAGACTAGCAGTGAAGTACCAGAAAATAGCTAGGAACTGAGGTAAAATTGAAGAAGGAATGAACAAGAAATAAGATCCTAAGGTTTAAAGCCCAAAAATGTATCTGGAAACAAAAATTCAGCAGTATGATTGGAAAAGACCAAGTACATAAGCTCACAAAAGAGTATGCTCCTAGTCCTACATCACTTTTGTATTATCTGCATTCGAAATATCTTATGACATTCTTTACCTTATGGAACTTATTTATTCTATTTGTGTCATATTTTGCTCGTGAAATTTAGCGCATCCTCAGTGTAAAGTGCTATCGCAGCTCAGTTTACCTCCACAAATTTGTTTCATGTCTAGTGAACTTTGAGACATTGGTTGTGATTGGGGTAGATTGTGCATCTTTAAGTAGTTCCAACTCTTGAGCAAAATCCTTGAGGTCTTTGTGTGACCTGAATTTTTTTAGAAAATGTAGTTGCTGAAGTTTAACATGATATAAAGTTCTTCACATGTCAAGGCATGCCGTTGGGAATAACCCAAGAAGTGTGAAGAAAGTTTTCCCCTATGTCTTCCCTTACTGGTAGGAACGCCAAACTGACAAGTACAAGGATACTAGGACATGGTCTATGGTTTCTCAAAACATGAAGTTCTGTAAATTACTTTCCATATTACTTCACTATGAACTATTCAACTTCCTTTAACTGGCTCTCATGTTTCTGCAGATTGCTTTCACATCTTTTGTCTATCCATCCTTGATTCTCGCATATATGGGGCAAGCTGCGTATCTCTCTGAGCACCATGATATTGACAATGGTTATAGGATTGGATTTTATGTTTCTGTGCCTGGTAGGTACTGTTTTGATACTTGTTTAAAGGACAAAGCATGTACTCCCTCCATACCTTTTTGTTTGTCCATTACTTTATTCTGGGGTGTCCATAACATGTCCAGTTTGAAGAGTTAATGGAAAAAAACGGTATTCAGTTTGCCCTTCGCTTTTGTATTGAAGTTGCAAACTGAAAATCTGTAACTGCATTTTTTTACGTCTTTCTTAAAAAGTTGGATTCTCTAAATTGGACGAACAAAAGGGACAGAGGGAGTATGATTTTCTGTTTAAATTGAAATAACAAAGATTTATGATGCCTAAATGTGACAGATAACTTGAGGTGGCCTGTTCTGGTAATTGCCATACTTGCAGCTGTGGTGGGGAGCCAAGCCATCATCACTGGAACTTTCTCAATCATCAAACAATGCTCCGCTCTGGGCTGCTTCCCGAGGGTTAAAATAGTCCATACCTCGTCAAAAGTACACGGGCAGATTTACATACCCGAGATCAACTGGATCTTAATGATGTTGTGCTTGGCTGTTACTATAGGTTTCAGAGACACAAAGCGTCTGGGTAATGCATCAGGTAGGGCAAAAGTTATGGCATGCAAACATTAGTAACAGTTGTAATCTTGATTCCATTTGTCCCTCGATTGGTTGCAATTTTCAGAATTTATTTGATTGATTCAATTCCAAAAATAGAGAAAATTTGATTGGTCAACAGTTTTCAAAACTTGGAATTTTGACAGATACCATTTTTCAGAACACAACTAAATTCGTTTATACAAATGACAAAGCTTCTCTCCGTTAAACAATTAATAATGAAAATGATGAGTGTTGACGTTTTCAAGAACAATTTCTTAAGCGCATGCAGTACTGACCAAGTGATAATGAAAACTGCAACCACACAGAGGCCACTTGAATTGGCATTACATTAGGGATAGAAAAGTTGTTCAGTTAGCTGAGCAAGATGAAAAAGCAAGTGATTAGAATGAAATTTTCCAGGAAAACAAACTTCTCTGACCAAAAATGGAGATGTTCTTCATAATCACTGAAACAAGTAGAAAGTTATGGCATATTTACATGCAGAAAATATAAGGGATGACTAGGATGGGCATTGTCCTTTTGTTCTTCTCTCATATCCCCTTTTCTCAGTTGGTCTCTCTTTGTCTCCTCAAGTGCTGAAACCCTAGTTTGTGATGTTTGCTCTGCTTATGACGAATAGAGTCAATTTGTGTGTCTTTCTCTCGCTTTTATTATGTAAAAGACAACAGAACATTTTGATTGGCAAAGAGTCTTGGTCTAATGTCAGGAAATTGAATCCACCTTGTAATACAAGAAAGAGTGTTTAAGTATTATATCAAACACTAGTGAAATGAGAACATATGGAAATAAAGCAAAACTTCAGTACAAAATAAATTAACGCCCTAATATCTTGAAGTGTTTACATTATCTGTCATTATGGCTAACCCATTACTTGTTCTTCCTGTTGGACCAGGTTTAGCGGTTATAACCGTCATGCTGGTCACCACCTGCCTAATGTCCCTAGTCATTGTTTTATGCTGGCACCAGAGTGTTTTCCTGGCTCTTGGCTTTGTCTTCTTTTTCGGAACAATTGAAGCCCTCTACTTCTCCGCTTCTCTTATTAAGTTTCTCGAAGGAGCGTGGGTCCCCATTGCACTTTCATTGATATTCATGTTAATCATGTACGTGTGGCACTATGGCACGTTGAAGAAATATGAGTTCGATGTGCAAAACAAGGTCTCTGTTGATTGGCTCCTCACTCTGGGCCCGAGTCTGGGCATCGTTAGGGTCCGGGGAATCGGCCTCATACACACGGAGCTGGTATCTGGGATCCCCGCCATTTTCTCCCATTTTGTCACCAACCTTCCGGCATTTCACCAAGTCTTGATTTTCCTTTGCATCAAGTCGGTCCCAATCCCCCACGTGAAACATGAAGAAAGATTTCTCGTGGGTCGTATTGGGCCCAGAGAGTATCGGCTCTACCGGTGCATTGTTAGATACGGGTATCGTGACGTTCAGAAGGACGACTTAGAATTCGAGAAAGATCTCATTTGTACTCTAGCCAAGTTCATCCGAACTGGAAAAGTCGGGTCTCCCAACATTGGCGAAGATTCCGAGAAGGAAGATGAGAGAATGGCGGTTGTCGGAACGCCTAACACTCACTTAGAAGGTATTCGAATGCATGAGGACGAGGTAAATAATCCACCGTCTGCTAGCACGTCAGCGCCCAGGGAGAACGAGTCTCCAGTGATGCAACCTAGGAAACGTGTCCGTTTTGTCATACCGGAGAGCCCAGGGATCGACCAGGGGGCTCGCGAGGAGTTGCAAGAACTCATGGAAGCGCGGGAGGCCGGGGTGGCGTACATTTTGGGGCACTCTTATGTGAGGGCAAAGCAAGGGTCTAGTCTAGTAAAGAAGCTTGTTATCAATTATGGGTATGATTTGTTGAGAAGGAACTCTAGGGGACCTCCCTATGCAGTAAGTGTACCTCATGCTTCTACTTTAGAAGTTGGAATGGCATACCAGATATAGTTTTGCAAATAGGGAGACTATGAGTTAGTATTCTTGTTTTCTGTACATGTTTACTTTTTTTTGATAATTACATGTTTACTTCAATAGATAAGAAAATGCATCACTGTTGCAGTGGTGAATAGATTGGGTAGTGATTTTCTGATTGAAATTCCAGCTGAAACTGATTGACATGTTAGGCCTAAATTGGACAGTGAGATGCAGTATCGCAGTGGTAGTCAGGCCTAAAGCGAAAATTAAAGACGTGATCTTTTGATTTTTAATATCATTAGCAAATAAAATTCAGATGTGTCTGTTTTTGAATCATACTCTGGATCATAATGATTTCTAAGGGGTATCCTATCAAGATTTTGAGATGAAGTTTCTCCTACCAAAGTCTTGTTAAAAGAGTCGAACTAAGATGGCATCTTTATTTAAAGTGCCATCATCATTCATTAAAGAAGATGTTTCCTCTTTTTCAAACGGATTGGGGATCCCATAGTGTGCATTAACTTCGGGGTTGTAGGGCTGTTCAAAACTAAGTCATTTTGGGTGTGCAAAGGTTTGGAGGCGGGGTGTTTGCTTTGGCAGGCATTGCACAACACTTGCTTGGGATCCCATAATGTTCTTCTCAACGAGCCCCACAACACCTACGGTTTAGATTAATGGGTTACAAAGTATACAATTGTTTAAATTTTCTTGAAGATTCTTTCATATTATACGGCCCCGAATTCTGAATAAAAATTAAACGGATTAGATCAATTACGTAAAAATATCTGATGAGTCTGATTTTCTCCAAAACCACTTGAATAATTATTTCAAAATTATTTAACGGTTTGAATCGTTTGTATGAGACCCGAAAATGGGTCCCATAAGACTACATTTTGTGAAGCCTTGGGAAACATGCCAAAACGGCAACGTTTTGACCTGCCAAGCAGGCACCCCACCTCTAGGGTCTACCTATAATCCTGTAGTGCGCCTCCGCACTACGGGATCCCAGAAATACGTCGTCATTTTGGGTCTCCCTATAACCCCGTAGTGCGGAGGCGCACTATGGGATTCCCAGATCCTTTTTTTTTTTTTTTGTCATTCGTCGTTCCTAATCTATTACATGGGGAGAGTGGAATGAGACTCGATCCCGGGATGCAGTGTGGGGCATCCAAGAGCTCTACTGCATGAGCTAGCCACTACTTGCCCCCGGATCCTTTTCAGACATGTCAATTTCGTATTGAAAATGACATAATAAAGTTTCATTTTGAAGATATATTTCTTGTATTTGGTTGAGAATACGGTTTCCTCTTTTCTAAAACAAATACTCTCTCCGTCCCTTTTACAGTGTGTATATTTTCATTTTGGGCTGTCCCTTAATAAGTGTGTGTTTTGAGAAGTTAGTGGGTACATTTCCTACTTTGCCCTTAAAAGTAGATTCTTTTTTAAAAAATTAGTGGGTATTATAATATTGATAATGGTAAGTAATGGAAAGTAAATGTAAAAGTTGTAAAAGTTGATGTGAGAGAAAAATAGTTTGAATTCTCAGGTAACACACTTAAAAATGGACGGATGGAGTACAATTCTTTTAAAAAGTCCGAAAATGCTCTCAGAAGAATACAAGATTTCAAGAGCATCATTTAAGTATCACGTCGAGAAACATAACCGAACATTACAATATTTCAAAAAAACCCTATAGTTCCACGAGTCAATTGGTTGCTGGTCTATAGTAAGGTTGACAGGGATATAAAGCCTATTTTGGTAGGAGTGCACAAGAAAATCGATATAATCGCCAAACCTCCGATTTGGACCGAACCAGTCCATTTGGTTAGGTTCTACGGTTCATTGGTCCGGTTGTGGTTCTAAAAAACTAAGAACCTGTAATTATGGTTCGGTTACTGGTTTTCACTTTAAGAACCACGGTTAGAACCTAACCGGGCCGTATAACATGTATATATATATATATATATATATATATTAATATGCATATTTTAGATTACTACATACAAAATTATGTATCTTGATTTGGTAAGTTAAATTTTTTTTTCTGGTAAGGTATTTTTTTATGTCTATTTAAAGTAAAAATCTATTTTGCTAAGAAGTTTTTAATATATTACTATAATCTACTAATACCAAATTGGCAAATTACCAATTTCAATGCCTTTTGGTTCCACCTTAATTTCACGATTGCTACACTTCAAGATATGCCGTTTAAATTATTTTCTCATTTTTAGACTATTCTATTATTTGTTTAACCTACTCTCTTTTTTTTTGTTGTTGCTTTCATCAAATTTTTGGAATTGTTTTATTGATAGTACTTTTGTTTTTGTTTCTACAAGGAAGTTTCCAAGAACTGCGGTTAGAGCAGCTCATGCTCAAGCTAAGTCCGTAAATGGATGTTAATTTAATGGTATATATTATGTTTTGGTTCCTAAAAAATGGAGTATTTATATAAAGAAAAGAGCATTACGCAAGTAAAAGTTCCAATTATGCTCACATTAGTCAATCTTATCTCAAGTAATTTTCATGCTTTAAAGTAGAGCTGCCCAGGGATCGTCCAATACGTCCAAACCGAATCGTCCGCGAACTCACCCAAAGTATGTTACGGATGGATGCGGATCGTAATATTTTTATTTTGGCGGATGCGGTTCTGTTCGTTCGGGTTCGGTCCGCTCGATCCGTCCAAATCCTTCTTTAATCCGTTAAATTCGCCCGATCCGCTCAATTCGCAACTGAACCGACCCATCCGTATATCACTCACGAACGGATCAGATTGAGAACCGAACTGATCCGTGGACAACCCTACTTTAAAGCATCATCCAACGTGGCACAATATATTCACCAAAATGTATAGCTTGTAGAATTATACTTCACATCAAACAAAAATTTCAAAAACATTCATCGCAGACACCCGATTATGCAACTTTTATAACGGATATCGTCGAAATAAAAGAGGCTCTCAAGATTTGGAGTACAATTTTTTGGTTGTGCCCTAATGTGGTGGCACATTTACCGGCAAGTCCAATCCAAGTTGAGCACATGTCAATTTTTCACTCCCCAACCATTATCTTGTCTTATCCATTTTTTATTTTTCTTTCTTTAACTAATGCTATGGTTTGGCAAACATGGAATATGCTAATGACCATGGAGGATATTCTCATCTTTACCCTCAATTGCTAAAGATACTTGACCAATGGGCCATGTCTCAATTGGTCAAAAAAAACATTTGGGCCCGTTCATGGGCTCAGGTTCCATTATACTTTGGGGTTGGATAAGTATGAACCAAAAAGACATCCTTTGGGGACCCTGCCGTCCCTTGGGGTCGGCAGGGGGTGACAACCCTATCTAGTTGTTCGTTTCGCGCATCAACAACTCAGATCTCATCTCTCCAAAATGTATTCGAACTGTTCATTGTTTGATGTAATCCGAGCAGTTGATGCGCGAAACGACAGTGCCTATCTTTAGATTAAAAATAGCTTTGATATGCAATAGGAAGCTTCATATAAGAGTTGAGTAGGAGACCTCTATTCTTTGACTTTCCAAGAAGTAATCCTCTCATTACTCAAGATTTTACGTGATTAATGATACTATACAGTGACAGAACTAGAATCTCAACTTTTGTACGATTACGTCCATAATAACCTAAAAGTTCAAATTCGTTGCGAGTTTTGCCTTTTGTTATTCCTAATCTAGAAGTTGTTTTTCAATGGAAATGGGAGTAGAAATCCATGGGCATGTTGTGTGTTGTACATGAGACACTATACAGTTGAATTTTATAAGAAAATTACTAAGATACTAAAAATAAATCAATGTAGATTATTGAAAATGGGGATCTTATTACAATTTCTCGATCATCTCTTTATTTCCCTTTCTATACCCAATTCCATGTGTGGTCTCTTTACTAGCCACAAGGTCACCATCTGTGGAGACTCTTGCTTTTCAACCTATTTCCAAGACAAGACTTTAGATCCTTTGTTCCATTCCACAACCTAATTGACTCGAGGAACTATAGGTCCAGTTTGGGCTATCTAATGACGGAAGCGGAGTCGCAGCTGTGCAGTCACCGCACGGCACCGTGTTGTGCACAATCGGGCCGTCCGTTGCCCGGATGGATGGCTCGGATTTCATCTGGGTTTCTTCGTATCCCAACCATTCATTGTCGTGCGATGCGAGATGAAATCTGGGCTGTCCATCCGTCCATCAGCTCCCGTCCAGTCTTCCTCCCCTCTAGTCCTGTCCAGTTTGGGCTATTTGTGAATCCTACCCGTTTCCAATGATCAGAAACGTTCACTTTTTAGAGCACTGGAATGACATCATCTTGCATTTTGAAATCATATCACACAGTATCCGATTAACGTGATTTTCGACGTGACCAATATTCTCGACGAGCTTTAAAACTGAACCGACTGGAAGGGAGAAAGACCGGACGGGAGCTCAGTCCTTAATGAAATATGTGCAAGCAAGCCCTTTCATTGCTTTAGTTTAAGTCATTGCCAATATGGTTGGCCTTCTCCCAATATTAGGCCTAATAATCAAGGATTGAAGGTCCCATTTGTTAGGTGGGTTATGAAAGAATATATCAGCTCACCAATCATATCCTCCCTTCATTCAACATAAAATTGTGTGGCAAAATTGTGGCCAAATCTTTTAGTCCCGCGATCTTATTTTCTAAACAGAATCTAGAAATTAAGGGCAGTTTGGCCTTCATCAGGAAAGACTTATTTATGGGAAACATGCATATTTATCGTATGTGTTTGGGTCAAGTCCTTGTCATGGGTGGTCAGAGGGTAAGTAGGCCTAAATATGAATATGACTCTACGGCAAAAAAATTAGCTTATCCACTCTGATTAAAATCGTCCCCCACAAAATTTTGCAAATCGAGTTCTATACCCCACCGGTATTACCACCGGACTGGATAAGGTGGGACTATTTATTCACGTCGTACTTGATTTGAGAGATTATTTATTCCGTAAACCCACTTACTTGTCTTGTCCATTCCCGTTGGGCCATCCTTCATTTAATATTTTTCAATTTTTTCTAAAAATAATTCCACGGTAATCAAACATGCCCGGTGGGTATAGGTCTTTTTTTTTTTGTGGTTATAGGTCTTCGGTTGGGATCGATGAGTTTATTTTTTCAATTTTTGCTGGGAGAATGGGTTTGTAAGAAAGTTAAATATAGTTGTTCAAATAAGAAGGAAACTTGTGCAAAATTTGCAGTAAACTCGTGTGCTTTATAGAAGGATAAAATTTCATGGCAAAACTAATAGGCCCGTTTTTTTTTTTTTTTTGTCATTTGTCATTCTTAATCTATTGCATGGGGAGGGGAGAATGAGACTCGATATCGGGATGCAGTGTAGGGCATCCAAGAGCTCTACCGCATGAGCTAGCCACCACTAATCTTAGGCCCGTTTTGGCTAAATAAAAATTGTGAATTTTTTTTTTTTAAAAACAAAGTTGCATTTTTATGTTTTGCTTTGAATTTTGTCTTAAATTATTAGTTCTTCTTGACAAGAAAAATCTAAAAAGAAAATTTGTTCAGTGAAAGTTGAAGAGCTGAACTCAGAGATTTTTAAATGACTGAACGAAAAAATACACAAAAGTTAAATATTCTTATATTTTCTTTTTCTTTTTTGGCAACTGAACGAACAGTAAGGAAAAAAAGATAGTAGCATGGAGAAAAAAGAAATACAGAAAGCATAGAATTCAAGAAAGAACACTCTGTTAAGAGTCATTGGAATGAATTTTCTCCCAACTAAGCAAAATTTGGAATATTCTGACAGACGAAGAATCTAATTGACCCAATATGATTTTCAGCTTGGGAAATGCTAACGGGTGCAATGTTGCACCCGTTAAGGGTACAAAAAAGTATACTTGTGGGTCTCACTTGTACTTTAAAGTCTCACTTGTACTTTATACTTCAAAGTACATGTGTATTTTAAAAGTGTACTTTATAGTATAAGTGAGACTCAATAGGTGTATTTTTTTGTACCCTTAACGGGCGTAATGGTAAGCCCGTTAGCAGGACCCTTTCAGCTTTAAAGTAATTGAGGAAGCTAATGCACCTGGAAAGGGATGTAAGCAAGAAAAGAGGAAATTACAAGTGCAGATTCAGTGCAGATTCGTAGGTTTTTCAACATTTTGTCCAAACTTATACTTTTCCCTTGACAAATGAGGTGTTCGGACTATCTCGCATGTACCTTGATTGATCTCGAAATCCTGAAATTATGATCGACCAAGCAAAACTTCTAATGACCGACAGGTATGGAACGATTAGCCGTGAAATTCAAGCTTACGACCTCTTGGAGTCAAGTCCTTTAGTCGCAGTCTCGATGGGTTTTGAACAAACCAAGTGTTCGGACTACCTCGCGTGTACCTCGACTGACCTCGAAATTCTGAAGTTATGATCGACCAAGCAGAACTTCTAATGACATCCCGCAGGTTTGGAACGATTAGCCACCGTGAAATTCAACCTTGCGACCTCTTGGAGTCGAGTCCTTTAGTTGCAGTCTCGACGGGTTTTTCTTTTCAAAACTTGAACTTGTCATTAGTCAAAGGTTATAATGGAGCCCAACCAATAAGCACGTGAACTTGACTAGTTGGAAACCAAGAATTACGTTTTGGATTTGGCTTAGAACTACTCGTTTTGGTTGATTTCTTTGCTCCCTTTTTCATTGTTTGACAAATGGAGTATTTGCTGGTAAACGGCTAATTACTACATGTGCAAATTCTTTTTCCCCCACAAGGGGACTTATAAAAGAGGGAGTTTGAAATTAAAGTGTTTGGTTATTTGCCACATTTTGCCAATTTTACCCCTCAATTGGAATTTGGCCTATTGGTTTTCTTGTAATTCTTGCCAAAACTCATGC
>JAXBDA010010412.1:0-10574 GCA_036023075.1 Gaultheria prostrata
TTGGACTTTTGGTATATTCCAATTTCCTAAGTCTGTAGTTAAATCTTGATACTCATGTTCTTCTTCATTTACTATGTCTGGTATGGACGACATCGAAGCTATTGAGCTAGCTGAAGAGCTGCACCTAAATAATCTATTCATTATCTTTTTTACTCAAAAAATTCTCTTAATATCTTTCCCTGGGGTTAATCTGTTTGAGACCTAGCCTGTATACACTCATACCCAACTATGAACCCTATCCTCATGACTGCCTCTCACTAGGAGTTACACATCTAACAGGGCATAAAGCTTAGGTGGCCAGAGATAGGATGCTCAAACGAAGATAAGCAGGACAAAATACTAATTGAATGTTCTAAGTTCAAAAAATAATTTACAGATTAATTTGGTCTAACTCAACAATTACCTACTTGGCTCTGATACCAATGAGGGGGCGGAACAGACACAGTAGAAGAGCATGACAGTGTAGTGCACAAAGACGGAGTAATCGACAATTACGTAAAGTAGAGTAAATTACTTAAAGCATGAATAGTAATTCACTTAAAGTAAAAGCATAAGTAAAAGTAAAGTGAATAGTAACCCGTGTATGAATAGTAACCCAGGTGAATAGTAACTTTGAAGAAAATCTGAAACTTTGAGTGCAAAAACTTTGAAGTTTACTGAAAACAAAAGGTATGATAGTAATGGAGATTGAAAACTTACTTCAAATGATAACTTTATTCACAATTCTGAATCGGAATACTTGACTTGGTAAGAAATCAAGTGAAAGTTTACAAGTAGTGGGAGAGAGAAACACTCTGATTTGAAGAGCTCTCAAAATCACTCTTTTTCACTCTGAAACTGAAGAGAGAAAACTGACTCTCTTTCTAACTCTCAAATTGACTCTGAAAATTAACTCTGCCTATTACAACATACTGAGGATCCTTATATAGAGAAAGGTCCTTCAAATAATTACAATACAAATGCGGGATGACTTAGCCATGTGAACTACAATTGTTTTACTTTTGACTACAGGGGTAACTTTTCTCCAGCTTTAATTTGGGACTTGACTAAAAGTAGATGATGTCTTCACTTTTGGTGGAGAGGTGACTGGCAGAGGCGGAGGATACAAGGGGCTAAGGTGGGCTATAGCCCAGGTGAACCCCAGAAAAGCTAAAAAAAAAAAAATTATATGTAAAATTTCAGCCCAATATATTTTAGCCCATCTTGTCTTTTTTTTAGCCCAACCTATTTAAATCTTAGTCCAAACATAGAGCTTCTCATTTCTACTCGCCTCTTTAAGCTATGTTCTTCGATGACTTCTTATCCTTCTAAATCCGAAAAAGACATGTTTTGGGGAAGATAAATATGACCCCTCTCTTAGAATTGAATAGAGTTGTTTGGAGTCTTTGGACTGTGTATTAGCCTTTTGAAGAAAAAATTAGTGTGTAATAAGAGCACACCATTTTTATCTTACATGTGGTTTTTTTAATCTTTTTTAGCTTACTTGTTTTGCCAAATCTAATTTTAAGTACAGTATTTAATGTTAATACTTAATAGTGTTGGGTTATACACATAAAGGTAAAGTTTATAAGCAGACATACGATTATTTTAATACGTATTTATTAATAATGAGAAATTTGAAACGGTACCCAGTGTTATACCTGTATTGGTACGTCTGTGTATGCAAGGGCAGAACCTAAGCATGGCTAAGGTGGGTTATAGCCTAAGCATGGCTAAGGTGGGTTATAGCTCAATAACATTTTTTGTACTTTTCTTTTGTGTATTTTTTAACATTTATGTATTTATATGGCTAGCCCAGAGTAGATTAGTGTCCTGGCTCCGCCCTTGCTGACTTAAAGCAAATGCTCCTTTTGGTTTTTAGCCTAAAGGACAAAACTCTTTCGGTGCCTCATTATTTTGCTTTTGAATAAACTTGACCTTGATATGCTGATTTTTCCTTGATGACTTTTTGACAAAAGAATCTTGAATCATGACTTTTTTGACAAAATAATATTGAATATCATGATGACTTTTTTGACAAAATAATCTTGAATATCATGATGACTTTTTTGACAAAATTCTGATTGTAGTTACTTCTCGTGCATCACACTTCTATGCAAAATTATGCATGTGGATCCTGAGAATCTTGAAACAACGAGTTGAATGGGTCTCTCTGCGAAGTTGTTGTGGCTGAATCTTCTCTGCGAAGTTGTTGTGGCTGAATCTTCTGAGGACCCATCCTCCTCTTGTTGACTTGCTTGAGCTAAAAGTTGTTGAGCCAATTTTATTAACTCATAATTGCTTGGCTTTGATTTTGCTTTTGATTTACTAGAGGAACTAGTAGTTGGGCTTCCAAGCCTGACGGTGGAAACTGCTGAGAGGCTTGACTGTATTTGTGAAGGAGCTACTTGGCTTTGCTGGATTTGTGGAACTGGGGTTGGAACCTTGACTGGGAATTCTGTTTTGACTTGCTCAACAATTCGCTGTTGATTGAACTTGTCCCACCATTTAGCTAAGAATTGGCGGGTGACCATGTTGTCAATGATGCAATATTTCCATTTAAAAATCCAAGGTACCTTATACTTGGCTATGAAATGAAGGAGAGTAGGAAATTGACTAAGATGTTCATCAAACTTATTTCTAGAGGAAAAATATGTGACTTGGTCCATAAGATCACTGGGAATGATTTCTGGGACAGCACCATTTTGAGACCACCAACAGAGGAACTAAGTTGGGAAAACTGACTTGAACTTTTGGTCAAATTGTATGAACCAGGAATGAGTAAATTTTTCATTTTCATGAAGGAGAATTTTGTACCATGCTTCAATATAATCATAATAATTATATGGAACAGAATGATTAGGGAGAGCTTTGAAGGAGGAAGGATGACCCCATTCATTAACAGTGACAATATTGTGGATGTATAAATGATGATAAATGGTGATACTGGAATTGTTCTTATCAGGGATAGATTTTATATATATATATATACTTTAAAAAAATGAAAGGAGGCAAATTGTTTCCCACGCTTTTCATACCAGAAATACCCTCATGAGGAAAACTAAATTACAATCATCCCATCCAGCAACAGGGGACACATCATTTTACAAAGCTCTGTCCGGAAACTCTCGACGGCCTTTGGAATCCAAGTGAAAGGCCGGAAACTCTTGACGGCATTTGGAATCCAAGTGAAGGCCATGTTTCCTATTCTCACGCTATTGTTAACTCTTTCTTCATTGGACGAATGACAATGATATCCTTGATTCCCTGGGAGCGACGATTACACAAATTAAACACATGTCTCTCCCCTATGCTTAATTTCGTCCAAATTCTCCTTCATATCTACGTTTTCACCAGAACATGGTGGACTTCAGAACATGGCATCCGACAATGGTGGACTCCGAATTTGTCTTTGTCTCGATCAGCCAAAACTATTGAAAGTGAAGATGCTAGTGAGGTTGGACATTCCGATTTCCTCCATTGATTTTGTCCGAATCCTCTGCCAATTTTGAGGGAGGTTGAACGGATGGTACTCGGTACATTGTAAGAGGGAGGAGAGAACCAAGGATGATGCTTAGGATGTCGCCAATCCTGAAGTTGATCATAAGTAGGTATTTTGAATTCCTTTTTCGCCTTTTCTTAACTACCATTACAGTTTAAAATTGCTCTCACACTCCAACAAATAATGGAATCAGTAAGCTTTATTGGTTGCATTTTTAGGTTAAATTTATATTATGCTAAAAATCGCAGGGAAACCGCTGCTAACTGAAATTGAAAGATTTGTAGCATCGGGTTGTTTTAGAGTGAAAAGAAGGACATTTTGTTTCATTTGATTGGAGAACTAAGCCCGCTGTTCATTCTCACTCAAAAGAAAAAAAATTGAGTGCAAATTTGTTCACCTTCACCTAATGAGGGTGAACAAAACCTTCACACTGATTGGTTGAAATGGTATGGGGTCCACCACAAATGGTGTGGATCCCACCACAAAGTGATGTCATGTTACCAAAAAGTGCATTAATTCTGTGGACCCTACATCATTTCAACCAATCAGAGTGAATGTTTTGTTCACCCTCATTAGGTGAGGGTGAACAAATTTGCACTCAAAAAAATTATTGTACACCATAGAATCAAATTCCTTGCCAATAATTTCCCGGTCACCGACACCAAGCAAAAAGTAGAAAGAAAACTTATATTGAATGAATGATTGTCTAGTTTTTAACAAGTAGTATTCTGAATGGTTGCCAATTAAGTTGCTGCCAAACAATACGATTTCGCCTCGGGCCCAAGAAGATATTTTCCAAGCTATCTTTGAATTCTGCTACTCCGTTGTTGTGCTATTGTTGTTAGGGAAATGCTTCAATACACACTCACTAAATGGGTATCATATGCCAAATTTTAATGTCAATGGTTCAAGTTCTGATGCTATGCATGATAGTGGTCTTAAAAAATTCATTAAAAAAAATGTAGCCTTAAATTTAATCAAATGTGGGCCCATACTTAGTTATGAATTGTGGTGGTGATGTTATATATCTATGTGGCCCAACTTCTGAATCAAATATGGATGTTAATGTAATAGAATTGAATTGATATTACTTTCTTATTCAAGTTAAGGTCTATACATTTTGTTTCTCTTCTAGGAGTAAGAAAAAAATAAAAGCTTAAAATCAATTAAATTTTTCGTTGGTGTCATTCATAAAAAACAGAAGCTATGGAGTTTCTGAGAAATAATATAGAAAGCAGAGAATAAAAATAAAAATGAAGGCACTTTTATAGTGGAATGTAATTCATCTTGAAGGGGAGTGGGAACTGTTTTGCAACAAGAAGGGAAACCCATAGCTTTTTATAGCAAGGGCCTATACTAGTACTACCAATGATATTGAGCTGTAAAAGATAATCTCTGCAGTACAAACCAAACCCCAAAACCACCCCATTATTCTTGGCAGCATGGGTTATTCTACTACAAGACCAGATTGGTAGTGGGAAACTCACCAGCCCTCAAGAGATTGCTCATATCTAAACACTATAACAGTGTTATGGGAGGACATTCAGGAGTTGAGAGAACATGCCGAAGATTGAAACAAGCTTTTGTAGGAAAGGAAAGAACAAGGATGTGCAGTCTTTTGTGGAAAAATGTGATGTATGCCAGAAGAACAAATCAAAGAATGTCAAGGCACCTGGGCTCCTACAACCTTTGCCCATACCTACAAGGATTTTCTCAGACATATCCATGGATGGCTTACCTCTTTCTAAAGGTAAATCAGTCATACTTGTTGTTGTAGACAGATTAACCAAAGATGCTCATTTTATTCCATTGGCACACCCTTACACAGTTACTGATGTTGCCAAAGCATCTTTTTATAATTTCTATAAGCTGCATGGCATGCCAACCACCATTGTGTCTGACAGAGATTCAATCTTTACAAGTGCATTATGGAAAGCTCTATTTCAACTCCAAAGGATTGAGCTTTGCCTTAGCACTACTTGCCACCGACAGATAGATGGCCAACCTAAGGTCATAAATAGGTGTTTGGAAAACTATCTAAAAGGCCCAAACATATTGTACATCATAGAATCAGATTCCTTGCCAATGATTTCCCGGTCACCGACACCAAGCAAAACTAGAAAGAAAACTTATATTGAATGAATGATTGTCTGGTTTAATAAGTAGTATTCTGCATGGTTGCTGATTAGGCTGCTGCTGAACAATACGGCTTCGCCTCAAGCCCAAGAAGATATTTTCTAAACTATCTTTGAATTCTGCTACTATGTTGTTGTGCTATTGTTGTTAGGGAAATACTTCAATACACAGCCACTAAAAGGGGTGTATCATATGCCAAATTTTAATGTTAGTGATTCAAGTTCTGAGTCATTGTGGTATTTGTTATGCATGGTAATGGTCTAAAGAAATTTATAAAAAATATGTAGCCTTAAATTTAATTAAATGTGGGCCCAGACTTAGTTATGGATTGTGGTGGTGATGATATAAATCTATGTGGCCCACCTTCTGAATCACAAATGGATGTTAATGTAATAGAAATGATATTACTTTCTTATTCAAGTTAAAGTCTGTACCTTTTGTTTCCCCTCTTAGAGTAAAAAAAAAAATGAAAGCTTAAAATTAATTAAATTTTTCGTTGGTGTCGTTCATAAAAAACAGAAGCTATGGAGTTTCTGAGAAATAAAAATAAGAATGAATTGAATGTGATGCATCTGGAATGGGAGTGGGAGTTGTTTAGCAAAAAGAAGCGAAACTCATAGCTTTTTATAGCAAGGGCCTATGCTAGCATCACCAATGATACTGAGCTACAAAAGATCATCTCTACAGTACAAACCAAACCCCAAAACCACCCCCATTATTCTTGGTAACATGGGTTATTGTACTACAAGACCAGATTGGTAGTGGGAAACTCACCAGCCCTCAGGATATTGCTCATATCTGAACACCATAACAGTGCTATGGGAAGGGAGTTGAGAGAACATACCGAAGATTGAAACAAGCTTTTTATTGGAAATGAATGAACAACGATGTGCAGTCTTATGTGGAAGTATGCGATGTATGCCAGAAGAACAAATCAGAGAATGTCAACACACCTGGGCTCCTACAACCATTGCCCATACCTACAAGGATTTGGTCAGACATACCCACGGATTTCATTGAAGGCTTACCTCTTTCTAATGATAAATCAATCATACTTCTTGTTGTAGACAGTTCAATCAAAGCTGCTCATTTTATTCCATTGGCACACCCCTACATAGCTACTAATGTGGCCCAAGCATTTCTTGATAATGTCTATAAGCTACATGGTATGCCAACCATCATAGTGTCTAATATATAGAGATTCAATCTTTACAAGTGCATTATGGAAAGCTTTATTTCAACTCCAGGGGATTGAAGTTTGCCTTAGCACTGCTTACCACCCACAAACAGATGGCCAAACTAAGGTCATAAACAGGTGTTTGGAAAATTATCTAAAATGCATGGTAGGTGATAGGCCCAAACAATGGGAAAAATGGCTGCCTTTCGCTGAATGGTGGTACATAACCACTTACCATGCCTCTACTAGAACCACTCCCTATGAAGCCTTATATGGTCAACCACCTCCAACTTGGAAGGACTACATTACAGGAACTTCTCCCATATCAGATGTAGGTACAACTCTGCAAGATAGACTGACAATGATGAGGATCATCAAATCTCACCTACAGACTTCCTAGAATAGAGTGAAACAACTGGCAGACAAACACAGAATTGAAAGGGTCTTTGAGGTAAATGACTGGATCTATTTGAAGCTCCAAACCTATAAACAAACTTTTGTAGCAGGAAGGTCTGTTCCAAAGTTAGCCCCAAAATACTATGGTCCATTTTAGATCACCCACAAAAATGGGGCCAGTGGCATATAAACTAGCATTACCTCCTGATTCCAAAATCCATCCTATCTTCCATGAGTCGCAGCTAAAACAGAAACTGAGTTCTACCTTTCCACCCAATCCTGCATTACCACTTCCTACAGCTACAGAGCAACTTCATGAAGCTCCTATGGCCATTATAGATAAAAAGATTGTGAGGAACAATAGACCTCTCATTATGGTTCTCGTTCAGTGGTCCAACTCTATGCCTAAAGATGCCACTTGGGAGTGCTTTCCCAAACTACAACAACAGTTTCCCTCTTTCCAACCTTGTTGACAAGGTTGTTTTGAACGAGGAGGGAATGATACACCTAAGGGAGGGGCTACTCGTAATTTACTCATAAATTGCCTAAATTAATATTGTTTCTTTTTCTTTTGTTATTTCACTTTTGGCGGGATTGTCTATTAAAAGGGAGGGAAGGAAAACGTGAATGATATATAAGGAGAGAGAGAGAGAGAGAGAGAGAGAGAGAGAGAGAGAGAGAGAGAGAGAGAGAGAGAGGGAGGGAGGGAGAACTACATTTCAATTTCAATTTTCTATTTCCTTCTTAGATCTGTAACTTCTTCTCGTTGCTTAATACCAGTGGCTTGAGTTCCAAATTTTGAATCTGAATTTCGTCTGAACTTCTTTGAATTTGGGTCAGTAAGCTATCACCTTCTTCGCTGACAGATGTGCCTAAGGAAAACCTAATTTGATTGAGAAACTAAATTACGTTTAACAAGGAAAAAAATAGTTCTTGGTCCGAAGAACGAATCAGGGCCGGAGATTAGTAATAGAAGATGAGATGAATTCAAAATCGAAACAAAAGTTACCCCAATCAACAAACCCAAAGCAAGCAAGAGAGATGGAAAAAATGATTCTCTCTACTCCCCATCGCCGTTCAACAGTACTCCAAGGACAGTCCACCACCATTGCAAGAGTATTGGAAGGACAGTCTTTACACGGAAAATAAGGAGTACAAGAACAACGAAGAACAGCAGTACTCCATCGCCGCAGTAAAAGTGGATCGACAAGGAGAGGATGAATCCCTTCCCAATTAGAATCCCCGTCATACTGGAATTCCCTCCCACTCCATCCCTTATTGCACGATCTAGCTAGCTTTTTGAAAATAGACATTGTTGCTACGAAGCACGGCGTAATCTATTGGACTTTGATACCGGCATCCCGTTTGCTAAATAAATTTTTTTTAGCATCTGTAGCTCCCATTTGTTTTTAGCACAATTATAGAAAATTGGCTTTTAGCAAATGGAAACAAATTAGCTTTTCGCACTTTTATGGAAAATTGATTTTTAGCAACTTAGCGTTTAGCTAATGGAAAATAAATTACCTTTTAACAACTTAGTTTTTAGCGCTTTTATGAAAAATTGACTTTTAACAATTGGTGCTAGAAATGAAAAACTCGGAGTCATGTTTAGCAATGTGGCTCCTAGTTGGCAACCCGTGGTTACCGGGGGCAACCCATCGTGTTACCGGGGAATTAAGGAAACTTCAATCTATTTTGGAAGGGAAGAAATAAACATAAAACAGACTTGGGTATTAAACCTAAACAGACTTGGGTAATTAAAGCTTGTGGTCTATGGAGATTTTTATCATATTTCTATTTGTAATATGCAACTACATTGTGAGAAGTTTGCAATTTGTTATCCATGTTGTGATTGCAATGATCCCCGTAGTGAGTTAAATCACTACGTCCCCGTAGTGACATCAATTGTGGGCCCTATGAAATTTTTATTTGCGATCAGAACCGTTCATTTTTTCAGGAATAATATGCGCACTATGGGTACTAAAAATTATGATCATCGCAGATTGATAGAAACACAATTGAGATAAATTTGTCTTACAGTGTATTCTCCAAATGATATTGGTCATCCATATAAATGGTATCCGAACATATGGCTACCAATATCCAATTAATTTGATTTTTTCCATGAATGATCTACTCAACATTCCAAACAAATTGTACGGTTCCGACCGCAAATTAAGATTTCATAGGGCCCACAATTGAGGTCACTACGGGGACATAGTGACCCAAGTCACTACGTATACCCCAAATCCGATTATAATACCAGCGTTTAAAAAGATAGTTTGATCATCATAATGATAACTTAGAAATATTACATTCCTATCAAAAAAATTACTAATTATTTTCGCAAGTTACTAGATATCAATGACTTGCTTCAATGGTTTATTAATTGAAAATCAGGATGAGTTTCCCATTCTTAACACCCATTGCTAAAAGTCAAATTTTCCTAAAACTGCTAAAAGTTATTTTGTTTCCAATTAGCTGAAAGCAATTTTTGCTAAAAGTGGTTTTTATGGGTGGTGGAGAAGTTAGGTCAAACAAAAAAAGAGGCATTTAAAAAAAAAAAAAACACTCTAGATGCTTTTATTAATGGGAAATTAAGGTGCTAAAAGTTATGGGTGCTAAAAAGGGAAAACCCACTACTCATAGGTTTTCATCCCTCCAAATTCTAAACATAATCTCTACTAGAGTGAAGAATCAATATTTTTTTTTTGCACAGCGAAAAAGGTATTTCATTACTTCAAAGTACACAGATACATACAATGGATGAAAATGGGTTAGAAAAAGCATAACAACGGGAGGGAAACATCTCAACTAGGTCGGCAGCTAACCCTCCCAACAATCATTTGCCACAAGCCCCAAAATGAAGGCATGGTTGACAAGGAATCAACCAGTTAAACCACCAGCCAAACCAAACAACAACTTGGAAACATAACAGAATTGTAAGATTACATTCAAATTACACCACATGAGATAAAAGAGAGCTCCTGGTATGCCCAGAGTTGATGCAGGTGATTCAAAGCCTACGATAGCCTGGGCTAATAGGAGCGTTTGAACCTAGGTAACAGCAAACCATCATCATGTTGAAAAAATCATTTTGGTGAGGCCATGATTGAAGAGCAACACATGTCCCAGAAGGTGAATTTGACTTGAAACAATCAAATTGAAGCAGGAAATCCTTCCATAGTAATGCAGTGAATGACATACAAATAAGGCAGCCTTAATTCAACATATTAGGGTAGCCCCGAATAGTAAAACAGCAGATGAGAGCAGCCCAGGAATATAAGTAGTTGTTCCTTCAGAAAAGCATCCAAGCATGCCTCCTCATACAATTCCTCAGGTGATAGCAGAGATTTCTTGATACAAAACTTCAAGATATATATA